>LPNX010481360.1:0-10027 GCA_001517045.1 Pseudotsuga menziesii
ACATGTTCATGTTAGCAATCGATGAGGCAATGTCGCAAGCCCTAATGAGCTCAACTAAGCACCATCCTTAATGGTTGATGAGAACCTAGGTGTCTAATGAATGAACTTTTGCGCTATGATTTATGTCACTAAACAACAAGTTCATATTGTAGTCTCATAATATGAAAATATTGTATTTACCAACATGTTCATATTAGCAATCGATGAGGCAATGTCGCAAGCCCTAATGAGCTCAACTAAGCACCATCCTTAATGGTTGATGAGCACCTAGGTGTCTAATGAACGAACTTTTGCGCTATGATTTATGTCACTAAACAACAAGTTCCAAAACATAAGCTCAAACTATAATATCAGAACACAAATATTTGGATCTAATTTTCATAAAATAACCTCCAAATGAAAACAAATACAAATACACTACATTTATCAAGAAGCTTATATATAATAGAGTCCAACAAGCTTGAGATAGTCTTATTATTGTATTAGCTAGAAATAAGTTGATGAGCCATTTTATTAAGTTTATTTGGCCTAAAGAACATACTGAATTATATTTGAAAAATAATTTCCTTCCAGCTAGAAAAACACCACACCATGACATGGAAAACCATGCAAACAGTACCTAAGATTAGAAAACACAAGGTAGAAACAACTAGACATAAAAAGCTAATCATCCCTAGCCTATGATCTAATAGCAAAAGTTGCAACTTGCCATGATAATGTTCCGGGTTCAAACCCAACAGGCACAACCCCTGCGATAATGCAGATGAGCACATCTTTCAGCACTGTGGCTGTGGTCATGTAGTAATATTGTTTTTGTCATAATGTGGAGATGGTGTTAATAATGGGACTCATGCTAACATGTCCTTCGCCAATGGGATAAAATCAGGGTAAAATTGATGAAAAAGAAACCACTTGGTGGAGGGTCTTCTGGATGTAAAATTTTATAGTCTAAAGAGTTATGTACCTACTCCAATCACGAGGAATTTACTGATAAAAGAAAAAGAAGAAAGAAGCTCCACGGAAGCTAAACACATAAGACATTCCATCACAAGAAATGAAGATGACTGAATAATGAAGCATCCTTGACTGCTTGTGCTCCATTTGGTAATAGATATTAAAGAGGAAAGATTTAGACAATCTCAATAAGCTATTGCATGAATCCAAACTAGTTATTCTGCTTAGGTACTTTGAGATCTACGAACTGAATATGACCTCTTCAATTAAAATCTAAAGTTCAAAAAAATATGAATTTATTCAGAATTTAACAAAATATTTGATCAAGGATGTTAAGTTTTCACAATCAGGCCTCAAGAGAGTAAGAAGAATCCATCCACGTACCTTTGGTTCCTTCCTCTTCTTGTCGAGCTTCTCCTGCTTGGCCTTGACACGCTGTTCCTCGGCCAAGAGTGTCATTCACCTTGCATTTTTTGCATGTGGGTTGAGCTTCAGAAGAGCACCCAAGTTCTTAAGTGGATTACGGTGGATTTCCCTGTTGATGGGTTTCACAACAGACTGAATTTCATCAGAATTCACAATCCTTTCCAGATCGAAATTAACCATCTTCGCACGAGGCAGAACATATCCCTTCTTCTGCAGGGATTCCTTCTCAAAGCCTCCAAAAGTGCTATCAAGCATCTCAAAAGCAGACTTCGTCCAAATAATAAAATGACCCAAATTCCCACCGGGTGCAAGCTTCAGCAAATTCAATCTATCGACACAAGCAATCTCCACACCCAAAATATTCCTAAAAGCCTTAACAAGCTTGGCCCCTTCAGTGGCATAAACAATCAGAGGACCCTTGCGTGAAACGTAACGTCTGTTCCTCATCTTACCCTTACCGGCATGAATACTACGACTCTTCTTGGCCTTTTCCACATTAGCAAAATCCTCCACCTTCTTCAAAACCTTCAGAGCAGCAGAAGTTTTCTCAACTCCTTCGACACCATCACTGAGAACGAGAGGCGGCTCCGGGACGGACTCGATCCTGTGACCTCGGGCCATGACGAGGGCGGGGATTGTAGAGGCAGCCAAGGAAAATACCACCGCGTGTCTTTTCTGGTTTAAGTTATGAGAAGGGTATGATCACTATCCAAATCCATTTTATTTTCCAATTCAGTAATATGAAAATCATAAGCCACATCCTCCTAATCCTCATCTGCATGGGTATAGAGCACAAACACATGCTTATTCTCGTCACTCAAATTGTGCAAATGAATTGGGCGATGGCTATCTACAGAAAAAACCTTTACATTACGACCCAACTTCAACAACCTCCTCAAATCCATAGAGCATCCCCAATTGATCAGCAGCACAGTCAGGGCCTGGTCATCTGACTGGAGATTACAGCCTGCAACTCCATCCATGTCACCAAAGCCAGACACTGGATAGCATGAATACCTCAGGGAATCAGATGCCAGAATATGAGTGGCTATCTTTAGTGCACAAAGAGAATCAGTGTCAGTTGCTGATGGGAAAATCAATACAGGAGAAGAGGAGGTAGCATTTGCAGCATCCTTCAGGTGAGTGTAAAAGCTCTTTACACTTGACTCTCTCACCATGACTTTCTCCGAAGCTTCTGATAAATAACCGTCTTTGACTTTCTGGCATCCACCACTCTTCAAATAATTGTACCCTCAGTGCGTTCCCCAGAGACACTAGAACCCCGAAACGAAAGCACCCCACGATCTTGCTTCTAATCATACCCTTCCAAAGTATTTTTGCATGAACAATGCCTCAACAAATCGTAATGCAAATTGAAAAATCTACTTCTTCAGTGCATCCATCTTAGGGTTTTCACAACTTCAAAGCCCCCAAACCCCAAGTCAGTGAAATAAACCTTCAGTTCATGACCTTCATCCATAACCACCAGATTCAACCAAATGGGCTCATTTTCCTTCAACATACAGGCAAAATGCCTTCGCCATTAAAGGCGAAATTCGCCAGGCCTCTTTGCAAAATCATTCTAACCGATCTGTGCATATCTGCAAGGTGGATCTAAGCCCTTCACGGGCATTAATATCTGCAAAGAGATTTATCCTTTAGACGAATAAAACGTGCAGAGAAACCCTAAATCCTCCTCTCACAGTAAATCTTAAGGCAGCATGCTGCATCCTTCCTTACTGCCCAAGCTCTACACAATCCCACATTTCAAAGATCCGGATCTTTTCTCATTCCGGTGCTTGTCTTCAAACCAAACGAGACCATAAATCTGAAAAATACTTTCTATCCAAGTTCAGGAATGCACAAAAAAGCTTACCTGCATCCGAGAAATCACAGAAACGAAGTCTTCACAAAGGACTTGAGATCATTCCTTCAGATCGAGACTATGCAGCGCCATGAACGAGTTACCAAGTGGGTCCAAAGATTCGAACACTGTACTTTTGTGGAGCGGAGGTTGACATGGAGGATGTGTTGTGTCTGAAGCAATGAAAAGTATAACTGAAGTTCGGTGTATTTCATGGAGAACTGAAATGTGAATTTTGAATTTTGAAAACGAAGGTACAAATGGAGGGAAGGGAGGGCAGGAGTCAAATTTTGAAATTTGAATAAGCCCGGGCACTTTTAAAGGCTCCAACATTGAATTTTATCCGCTTCTTTTCTTTAGAGGCTGATGACGGGTACGCGGGGGTGGACCGTGGAATTTCAAAATAAGGTTATTTGTCAAATTTAAATTTAATAATTTAGATGATTTGGTTAATTGTTATTAGCATTTTAATTTTTTTTTTATGATGGGTTTATGTAAATATTTGTGGAATTTTTATTTTTTTTAAATGATTTGCCCAAATTATCAAAATATTTTATTTTAAACATGATCTAAATCATTCATAAACTATATAAAATCTTTATGAATTTAAATATTATTATAAAATTATTGCCAAACATTTTATGATTGAAAATTTAAGAATTAATGAGATTCTCTTAGTTTTTACACTTTAAAAAAATTATGGATCTTTAAAAAAAATCTATTCAATATAAATATAAATTATGGATCTTGGTTGAGTCAATGCTCTAGAGCCCTTGAAGTAGAGCATATGCCTTTGCTTGATTGTTCGTAGATATTACGTTCATAATCCTCTCAACACAGTTGCCACCTTGGAGCTGGGTCTATGAATCCATCGGGTAGATGGGTTAATTCTCAGACTCCATAGGCTCATACATGAATAATAGAGACGGTCTCGTCGCTATAGAGACGGTCAGGCGTGGATACAAAGACGTCCAAGATACAGAGACGTCCAAGAGTTTAGGCGTGGATACAGAGACATCTAAGAGTCCAGGCGTGGATACAGCGACGCCTCGTTCCTGTTACATCGTATTTTACACCAAAAAGTAAGAAACGTGGAAAAAATCCGTGGAAAAATCCACGCTTTTGTACTAGTGATTAACCGTGCATCCCACATGCACCACAACATCAAATGAAGAATACAAAAAATCATCTGCTTCTCCATCTCCACAATTGTTAATTAGCAGTATGTACTCCATGGGGAATGCAACATGATAGAACAACTTCTTGAATCCCTCCATTTCACCTTCATGTACTGTGTATTTGAAACCTTTTAGCTGGCAAGTGAGAACTTGAGGTGCAGATTTGACCTTCAACTTCTTCTTGGCATCTTGCAAAATTAGAAAAAAACCTCATTGTAAAATTCATTTAAAATAGTTTTTTTTATTATTTTAACATATTGATTAGTAAATGAAAAAATGCACACTTATGAACGTGGAAAAACACTACAGTTATCTAATAAAGGAATGGAAAAACACTATATTCAAAGAATAAGTTAGGGAACTTTTTTTACTATATTCATTTTGGAAAATTCCATTTTGATTTATTAAAAATTTTAAAATTTGAACCATATAGGCTATTTATTTCTTTTGACAAAATATTTATTGGATTTAGGGAATTTTTTTTATGAGAGGGGTTAAGTGAGCATTATGAGAAGCACAAGGTTTATAATTAAAACAATATCCATTATAAAGCATTGTGGGAAAGAAACATTTTCCTAGTAATTCATAGCCTTTTGTATATATCTTATGCCATAAGGGAGGTTATCTTTTTGTCATATGCAACCATTAAAACTATTAATTTTTTTTATGAATGTATCCACATAAATTTGATTAAAAACTTCATCTTGTAGTTCATCTTTCGGAGTCTCCTTAAGAAAAATGATTCTACTAGCTAAAGTAGAGGCATATACAATCAACCAATATGTAAGTGAATCAATCATATACAATCATGGCCATTATCATGATTTAGAATGCTCGACCATGATGATAGACATGGTCAACCATAATATTGGTTAGCCATGCATGTGTTTTGGGTCAACCATAGTTAACCTATGGAAAACCATGGTCAACCATGGTTGGAAAGGTCAAACATGACCATGCTCTGAGTCATGGTCAACCATGATAAAGCATGATCATGTTAACCTTTGTTGACCATGGTCATGTCAACCATTGTTAACCACGTTGAACCATGACAGTTGAGCATGGTTCATCATGGTTGACCACAATTGAGCACACTTAACCACAATTGGCCATGGTTAACCATGGTTGAGCATGTGAATATTCATGCGTCACCATGGTTCACCATTTTGTTTCCCATGGATGATGATATGGTTAACCATTGTTGATAATGGGTGACTAAGTGGTTCACCATGCTACTGACGATGTGGATAATTCTTAAATGTGGTTAACCATGGTTGCTCATGGTTGAACATCGTTTACCATGGTTGAACATGGTCAATCATCTAACTGATGGTTAACCATATGGTTAGTACCATGGTGAGTGCCCTAGTCAAATTTTCCCGAGACATTGAAAATCTTCAATAACCCCTCTCAATATATTGTAAGTGTAAATGAAAATTTGTCTAATTTAAAAATTATATTTATAATTATTAATATTTATCATAGTATTTCTATTTGTGAAATATTATTAAATTCTATTCATCATAGTAATGTTATCTTTTAAATGTGCTTTTGGGTTTATTTTAGGATGTGTATTGTGTTTTAGGTAAGTGTCAAAGAGATGAAGTCAAAAAATAGTTTGTTATTGTTTATAGAAGTTTCAAAAGTATCCCTATTGGTTATTGGTTCACTACTTGTTCTGGATGACTGATGGTATATGTCTCCATGAAGTCCCTTCATGTTGCGTGGTGACTTCCTCGATTTTTTGAGACATTGATGTTGGGGTAGTACTTTGAGGTGGGTCTTTCACAATTTCTTGGAGATGAATGCATCCTCCCTTAAATGACTCTGCCATCTCAAACATCCATTCTTCTAGAAATTACATCTCCCCGACGATTCATTGCATCTATTTGAGCTTGCTCTTCTCTAGAGATTTGAACGATGAGTTGTTGTTGTTGCCACATGTGTTTTGTGCAACGACTTCAAGTATCGAGCTATTGACTCATCAACCGTGCGAGCTCCATCGACCATTCAACCAATTTTACATAACGATGTGCGGGCTCCATCGACCATTCAACCAATGTTACATAACGATGTGCAAGCTCCATCAACCATTCAACCAATGTTACATAACGATGTGCGGGCTCCATCGACCATTCAACAAAAATTTGTTTGATAGTGCACAGAGTCACATTGTATCATTTTGTGCGGGCTCACGGTTTTGATTGGAGACTAGTCCTTGGAGGGTGCACAAAATGGTACATTGTGCAGCCCCTTCGCAATGCCAAGAGTCAAGACCATGATCTGTGCACAAAAATAAACTCATTGTCCCATGTGCAAGCTTGACTCTACATGCGACGATACAAATTTGATGGTTGCACCATGGTATTGCGGGCTCATCATATACACATTGGCCAGTGCAAAGGCAATTTGTGTGAGCTCACCATCATAATATGTGACCGGTCTTAAGAGGGTGCACAAACTTTGCTTCATACTTTGTGCAAGCTCTCGTCACATGATGTTGCAAATAAGACTGGACGCAAAAAACGTATGATATACCATATGATATAACCCATGTAACATTTCACCATTTTTCATCGCTTTTCATATGCCATTTCCGATATCCCTTATGTATAAAGCTGTTGCAACATGACGAGCCACAATTTATTTGGTTAACACACACCGTATATATATATATATATATATTCATGGAACATGCAACATTGGCATAACTATAAATGAGAAAGAGATCATACCCATTTCATATTATGAGACTACCATGTTCCACCTGCAGTCATAGCTCACCTTATAATCAGACAAATGAAGGAATATGAGAGTTGTCTAAAAGACAAAAAGCACACAGATTTGGTAATGCCGGAGATAAATTTTGAAATCCTATGGGGACACTTCAATGGAGCAAGCCAGGGTCACCCGACTATGTGTGGTGCAGGTGTGGTGTTACATGTTAACAGTAGATCATATTTTTTCTTAAAATATGCAGCAGGAAGGGGCTCAAACACCCGCACAGAGTTATAGGCATTGTGGATTTTGTTGAGAAGTGCTCGTCAAAATGGGTGTAAGAAGTTACAGGTGCTCGGAGACTCTAAGGTAGTCATTGATTGGCCAAATAAAAAGACTAGAATTGAGATTATTGGTATGTGATCTCTGTTGTCTCTTGTGGATGAGGAAATTGCCATGTTCGAGTGGATATCTTTTCACCATATTTCCAGAGAGCTTAATCGTGAAGCAGAAGCTTTATCAAAGCAAGCTCTTCTCCTCAATGAAGGAACTCCGATCGAATTTGAATATAAGGATGGGAAATCAATCATTCAATTTGCTTTACCTGTAAAATTGAGGGCACTATAGTTCTCAAGCAGCACCATCTCCCCATGGATGGCAACAATGTCTCTGCGGATCTTCACTGTTTCTTCATTGAATTCATACTCTGAGGTGTATGTTCCATTTCATCTGCAGTGACTACGTTTATTTTCAAAGTAAATAATTAGTAGACATATTTTCTTTCGTTTGTACTGCCAATCTACTAGAAGACCGACCACTGCTCACTGATTCCTGGGTGCATTCTTGGTCGAAAAACTAAAGAGATTGAGCTATATTGGAAGATGAGAAACCTAAGTACTGTACTTCCTTGAAGCCTGTACCAAGTCGCTTAAGTAGTCCTAGTCCCCTTGTTGTTACAACTATGTTTGAAATTCATGCAGGCAAGCATTCTTTGACATTGGTGTTCGTGGAAACAAAAAGGGGATCTGATTCATTGGAATACTGGTTGTGTTCCAATAGGTTTCCACTATTCCAGCAACCATTATTCATGGAGACAGAAGCCAAAGGAGCGTGAGAAAACATTGAGGTCTTTCAAGATTGGGCTCACTCCTATTCTTGTTGCTACAGATGTTGTTGCTCATGGTCTTGATTTTCCACAAGTTGCTCATGTTCTTAGTTTTGATTTGCCAAATGACATTGATGATTATGTGCATCGCATAGGGCATACAGGTCATGATTTTTTTATTGCCTTCGTCCATGAAGGTAATTTTAATATAGCTAAGTCTCTTGTTGAGCTTACGCAAGAATCAAACCAAGAGGTACCTTCATGGTTTTCAGCTTATGCTTAAAGATGTGGAATTACAGAGCTGAATGGTTGGGAAGAGAGAGCTGGAATAGTAAAGCAGAATAGTTTACAGAGAGGCAGAGTTTACAGAATAGAACAACACAGATGAAACAGAGCAGAACAAAATGGAACAAGTGGGACAGAACAGAGCACATAGCTCTTCAATTTAATTCTCATTAGCATAATCAAAATGAATATAATACAATCATACATAAGAGATGTCTCGTTAAGCGAGAGACTCAACAATTACACCCCGATATAGGCCATCAACCTTGTAGCATTAGTTGATTTTAGGAAACCAAATATTTGATATTTGGAAACCAAATATCAAATCTGAGAATACCAATATACTTATGGTGATTTCTCAATTACTGTGGGTATTCTCTCATACGAGACCTTCACACTTCTAGATCTGGAACAAAGTAATCAATCCCAGGAATTCCCTTTGGATATTGTGGTCAAAATAATGAAGGCAACGGCTTCAATCAACCAACCAGGATTGTGGGTTTGGGACGAGGTCCTCTCTCGTTCGTTTCACATATTTCTTCATCAATACCCAATAAGTTTTATTACTGTTTAATGACAATGGAAGATTCTCAGTGAAACACGAGCCCTCTCATATTCGACTCTCATTATCCAAAACAACCAAGAATCGGTCTTCTATTATCTTGCTCTAGAAGGCATCAACCTTGCGGAAAATTGTTGAATATTCAGAAAGTTACTTTCAACTTTCAATCTGATGGCACTAGCAGTGTTGTCATTGACTCTTGGATGACTGTAACATAGACTCCTTGGACATTGGCTCTTTAAACAATTTAAAGACACAGTGATTACTGTTAAGTATGGTTTGATCTGGTAATGATAAATTGATACGTATATGGTTTTTCTAATTTTATATGTTATTTTTTTCTAATTTTGCAAGATGCCAAGAAGAAGTTGAAGGTCAAACCTGCACCTCAAGTTCTCACTTGCCAGCTAAAAGGTTTCAAATACACAATACATGAAGGTGAAATGGAGGGATTCAAGAAGTTGTTCTATCATGTTGCATTCCCCATGGAGTACATACTGCTAATTAACAATTGTGGAGATGGAGAAGCAGATGATTTTTTGTATTCTTCATTTGATGTTGTGGTGCATGTGGGATGCACGGTTAATCACTAGTACAAAAGCGCGGATTTTTCCATGGAGGTTTTCCACGTTTCTTACTTTTTGGTGTAAAATCTGATGTAACAGGAACGAGGCGTCGCTGTATCAACGCCTGGACTCTTAGACGTCTTTGTATCCATGCCTAAACTCTTGGACGTCTCTGTATCCACGCCTGACCGTCTCTATAGCGACGGGACCGTCTCTATTATTCATGTATGAGCCTATGGAGTCTGAGAATTAACCCATCTCCCAGATGGATTCATAGACCCAGCTCCAAGGTGGCAACTGTGTTGAGAGGATTATGAACGTAATATCTACGAACAATCAAGCAAAGGCATATGCTCTACTTCAAGGGCT
>LPNX010481366.1:0-78872 GCA_001517045.1 Pseudotsuga menziesii
GACGGTTAAAAAAAAATCAAAGTGTCGTTCATGCGACAGAGCAGTGTCGAAAATCCGACATGATAGCCGTCGGATTTTTGGTCAAAATGTAGTAGTGTCTGTGATGAACTCCCTCCTGAGAATCTCTTATTTGACCACAGTGCCAAGTCTGAATTATGAGGCTTCAAATTGGCGCGTCTTTCTTCCTCTTGCAACAAAATACCTGTCAATTCTTCAAACATAGGAGGTTTCTCCCTAGCTACAAGACGTGTTATAAACATATGATAACCTTCTAGCATATCATTTAAGGTAATTGTGACAAGATCAGGCTGGAAACTTTTTCTTCTTTATTTCATAGCTTGTCTTTCACCTCTTTAATGTGACCCAAGAATGAATTAACATATTCATTTCCATCAATTTTAATGCCTAGCAATTGAGTTTCCAGGAAAAGAATATGATTTGTATTGCTAGTTTCATACAAATCTTGAAGCACTGTCCATGTTTCAGCAGAATTCTTAGCTTCTCTAATATGTGGAATTAGGCTATCTTTAATAGACATACGCAACAATACCTTGGCCTTGTTCTCATGCTTATCCCAATCCTGGATTTGTGTTGTTGTCGCACCTACAGCCGCATCGGATTTTGCTTCATATCCCTTTGCAATCGTCCATACACCATAACCTTCCATCAAGGTCTGCATTTTGAATTTCTAATTGATGAAATTCGAGCCATCTAATTTATTGGCTTCATTGAGGTAGGACTCTGCGAGCCGATTCAACATCTCTGCAAGTGTTGGAGGTGTGCAATCTAGCAATGATCTCCACACAAGATCTTCTCAGCAAACGGATATCGTCTTACTTCACAACAATAGGCAGAGATTCCTGTAGCAGTCATGGCTAATATGCTTGCTCTCCTTAGCATCAAACTTCAGTGGCTTCTTTAATCTCAAAGCAAGGGCTATTGCAGCTCCTTCATGGCAAATCTGGCACATGCACAAATCCACAACAATTTCACGGCGTCTCCTACACGTCCTCTCCTACACTACGTAGAACAACAGTGACTCCTTCACGCCCTCTCCTCCATTGTGCAGATCAGCAGCGGCAACTCCTCTGGGATAAAGTGCTCTCCGGTGACTTCTGACTGGCAGTAGCAACTGGTTCTCTCTGCTAGGGCCAGCTATAGGATCTACTGAGCAGCGACAGGATACAGCCTATTCAATGAAACCTCTCTTGGCTCTGGCACCAACTTAGAATTACAAAGAACAAAGCACACAAAAAAAACAGAGCAAGGAAAATTTAGGGAAATCATCGGTGCTCAGACTACGCTCACTGTTTGTATTTATTAAATGAAGAAAAATAAGCGGTTACAATAAACAGTGAAGAAATAGGATCTACAATAATGAATTGGATTTTATCTAACTAACTAACTAATGCTCCATTATTTTCAAGTTCTTCAACAACCACATCGAAACACGAGTCCAAATTGAAAAAAAAACATTAATAAGTTAATATGAAGCATTTTTTTTAGTAATGCTACATATTAACTTATTAATGTTTTTTTTTCAATTTTTTTTAGGAGGCAGGTACTAAGTACCTTTGTTACTTATTCCAACTGTGAATGGTACATTTTAGTATCAAATAATTATAATTTAAAATTAAGAAGTTTTATATTTGTATTTCATTCAATCACATATATCAAGATTTTAATCTTAGATAAATTATTAAAAAATGTTTTGATTTTGCAACCACTAAAAAATTTATAATAAAAGGGTCTTATGAATGGTATTTTGTTGGTATGGTGTTGTTGTAAACTTGAATTTTTTTTAACAGAATGTGTTGAGAGTGTAACTCTCATCTATATCTAATTTTGAGATTATTTTCTCTGGGAGTAGTGGTTTTGGATATTATAACAAGCTTGTTTTTTGTTGTTTTAGGTTTTTGAAGGGCTAGTAGTTGACTATATTATGTAGTTTTAGGCTATAGATATAGATAAAAGTTATCTTTCCTGAGTTAGATAGGATTTAATTCCACCTAGGACTTAACAATGTATATATTGATTTCATTCTAGAAATATCAAATATAATTTTTTTTTCTGTGGAACAAAAAGAAGTTGCATATTTATAGAAAATAATTTTGATTTTGCATTTAATCCACACCATGTTTTTGGTACAAGTGATTGATCTAACTCTTGGGTTTATATATATATTCCAACGAATAACATCGCAAAACCATCCAATACTTCTCCATGATTTATGGATAGTAAATTGTGGGCTCTACTCATTACAGAGCCTAACTCTAAGGAGGATCAAGAGAGTGGAACGTGTGGCCTCCCAAATTTTTGGGGGAGATATCTCATGTCTAGCTCATAATCACTTAAGCTAACCCTTTAGGCTCTTGGGCTTAGTGTTATATAGAGAGACTTGGAGTTAAGATGGATTAATATTGTAATAATTATATATTATATTGATTATATTGTTGTATTTCTATTATCTATTAGAGTGTTTGATGTCAATAGCCATTGCATACTCAATCTTCCAGTTCTTTTTGGTTACCAATTATTTCTTCTTACCATGCTTTTTTTTTACAAGAATGGTTATGGTTTGTATTAATCGAGCAGTGGTGTAACCACTATAAAAAGAACTACATAGTTCAGAACCCATTTGGAGAGAACTACTAGAAAACAAAAAAAACTTATATTTCTACTACCGTTACACATAATTCCTTGCCCTTACACATAAATAGGAATGTCACAGTCTTACTACTACCATTACATCGATTGATATTTCCCTGACACAGAAATAACAAAATTCATAAAAAAAATAGGGGTATCTTGAATTACTTTCCTTGGCCACCACGTTCCTGAGGTGAGGGTCTTGAGTTTGCATAGCTCGCTCCTTTCTTCAAAGTCATCTTTGCCACTTGAAGCTCCAATTTATCAAACTAGATTTCCAGCTCGATAAGAAACCCTGTCATAGCATGTTCTAATTGATAGATGGCATCCACAAACTCTTCATGAAGCTAGGGACATATCCCTTTCCACTGTTTCCAATCGTCGACCTCCTCCAACATCCATTTGTTGCATATAAGGCTTCTGTCTCTTAACTTTCCTTTGAATTTCTCTCATCTCAATAGTGATTGATAGAGCAGGGTCAGAGAAAGCCGAATATTCTGAGGAGGTATCCATGGAGTCTGAAGAAATCCTTAACTATAAAATGATAGTAGAGCTTCTTCCCTACAGCCAATAAGCTATGCTAATATGTGAGTTACGGACATTTCGATGGTCACTTCCTATTAAATCTACCTTAGAGCTCAGTAATCCTGAAATCATAATATAATCCATCACACAAGTCACACGCTGGACGAAGAACAACAAAGGACGTTAGAGCAAATCCAAGTTGCATCCTAAATCGTTCATCCTGATCTAACCTGACATCTGGGGGGATACAGATAATACTTCTTGAGCTCAGATTAACAATCGCATGCAGAAAACCATGCGCTAAAGTGTGGAAAGATAATTCGCCACGAGTCTTCATGAAAGTAGGTCAAATAGACATGTTCCACATGGAAGAGCCATGTGATAAGTCCCAAGTTCCTTTATCCACGGTCTTATGGGATATGACATACGGAACTGGTCCCATTTAAAACTAGGATTCCTTTGCTCAAGGAAGAAGCAACTTTTTCCACCTAGTCGACTTTATCATTTAAACCTATTAATAGATGAAAATAATCTATCTTTCTGAAGGAATTGGATATGCTTTAAATTTTTTTTTATCAATTGCCGGATCTTTATCTAGGATGGGGTGAAATTGGATGTCAAGGCTTGAATTATTAATATTGAATCACCAATCACAGTAATTTTTGAGATTTCTTGGGCTTGATCTTGGCAGAGACCTTGCCAAAGCGCTAGAGCTTCATCAACATTATTTGTTTCTTCATCAAGGCCCCACGAGTAAACTTTTTCCTGGACTCCATCAGGATTAAAGAGAATTCCTCCCCCTCCTGCCGCTTCTTTCTTACCATCCTTTGTTATGGATATAAGGCTACTGAGTACTTTGATCAACACGTTATAATAGTGTGAGTAATTTTGAAAACCTTAATAATTCCTACTATTTCAATCTAGAGACCAAACATTCTTTTAGAGTCAAATCAAAGGTTGTATGTCAGTTCACACCATCCTAATATAACATACCCTTGTTATGAGTTCTATCTCTATGAGCTACCCTTGGTTTATATATGTAACTATTTATGCCAAGGTCAACATCAAACAATAATTCAATGGGATCTTACATTACACATGGGTAAAAGCATGGCAATTTGTCTCACTTTTTTCCCTTTTGTGGTGATGAACTTTTATAAAAGATAATGAACTAAATATCTACAAATCCATTAAGAATTAGATAATGGTGTAATGAAACAAAAGTTTTCATTATAAATGAGCTTTTATATGGTATTTTCTTCAGATTCAAAAAAAAATTTCATCTTATTTATTTCATTTTATTTAAAGATCATTTATTATTATTCCAACATCCAAAAAACTATAATTTTAAAACTTCAAAATCAATATTTTTTTATATGAATACGAAAATAATATACAAGTGATTGTTAAAAAAAAAATTAATTTTTTTTAAATGCATTTTTTTAAATAGTATTTTTTTAATACATTTAAAATAACATAATACATTTATCTTGCCACAAATTGAGACACATTATCATGCTTTTACCCACATACCATCTCATTGCATTGAAAAATAATTAGGATTTTTGTTTTCCAAGTTGTTTACCATAGCTATTATGGAATGGATAATCTGTGTTGTAATGTATTTGTGTTGTCCATATATAACAAGGTTGCATAGCAGTTGATACTTTCCGAGTTGCCAAGTTTCTTGAGCATGTTGTTGAATAAAATGCATTGCCAATCCGAGTTGTTGAGTTTGTTGAATAAAATGGATTTCCAATCTTTAGGTCTAGTTGAGGCACTGATCAGTATAATAATATTTATGCAACATTTGTAATGGTGATGTCTAGGTTTAGTTAGGATTGTAAATTTCCATTAAACTTATTTATGACTATTATTTAGCGCAAAACTCTTTTGTACAATTTGCAATGAAAATGAAGGTGAATTTTTTCTTCTTTTATCAATTAACATAATAGTACCAATACTAATATGAATTTACATACAAGTATGATACAATTTAGTCACATTAAAACTCTTTTGTACAATTTGCAATGAAAATAAAGACGAGTTTTTTCTTCTTTTATCACTCAACTTAATCATTACCAATACTAATATGAATTTACATACAAGTATGATACAATTTAGTCATTAACTAGTTTTTCAATATCCTTAACCCAATGCCAACATGCGAATTATCTTTTGGTTATGCATATTGTAGTCTTGAAACAAGGATCAATGACACAAGGCTAAGAAAATTTAACTTTTAGTTGAATGTTATTCTATGATCTTGGATTTAACTTTTAGTTTAATGCTATTCAATGATCTTGCATTGGAGTAAACTTAGGTACTTTAAAAATGGATTTTAAGTTGTCTTGACTTTTGAAGTTCATACCTAGCATGAGTTTAATTAAATGGCAATGTCATAGTCTTACTACTACCATTACATCAATTGATATTTCCCTGACACAGAAATAACAAAATTCATTAAAAAAATAGGGGTATCTTGAATTACTTTCCTTGGCCACCACGTTCCTGAGCTGAGGGTCCTGAGTTTGCAGAGCTCGCTCCTTTCTTCGAAGTCATCTTTGCCACTTGTAGCTCCAATTTATCAAATCGGATTTCCAACTTGATAAGAAACCCTGTCATAACACGTTCTAATTGATAGATGGCAACCACAAACTCTTCACGAAGCTAGGGACATATCCTTTTCCACTGTTTCCAATTGTCTACCTCCTTCGACATCCATTTTCTCCATATAAGGCTTACGTCTCTTAAATTTCCTTTGAATTTCTCTCATCTCAGCAGCGATTGATAGAGCGGGGTCAGAGGAAGCTGAATATTTTTAGGAGGTGTCCATGGATTCTAAAGAAATCCTTAACTAGAAAACGACAGTCAAGCTTCTTCCCTGCAGCCAATAAGCTATGGTAATATGTGAGTTACAGACATTTCAATGGCCACTTCCTGTTAAATCTATCTTAGAGCTCAGTAATTCTTAAATCATAAGATAATCCATCACACAAGTCACACGTTGGAGGAAGAACAACAAAGGACATTAGAGCAAATCTGATTTGCATCCTAAATCATTCATCGTGATCTAACCTGACATATGTGGGGATATGGATAATACTTCTTGAGCTCAGATTAACGGTCACATGCATAAACCCACGCGCCAAAGTGTGTCAAGATAATTCGCCATGAGTTGTCATGAAAGTAGGTCGGATAGACATGATCCACGTGGAAGAGCCATGTGATAAGTCCCAAGTTCCTTTATCCATGGTCCTATGGGATCTGACATAAGGAACTAGTCCCATTTAAAACTAGGATTCCTTTGCTTAAGGAAGAAGCAACTTTTGCCCCTGGTTGACTTTTTCATTTAAACCTATTAATACATTAAAATAATCTATCTTTCTGAAGGAATTGGATATGCTAGTGTGCTAGTCTGTTGGAGTTGGGGTTGTAAATGTTTAAAACTGTAAAATATTTCCTTAGTTCTCAAGAGGAAATGACCGTCTCGAGTCTTGTGAAAACAAACCAAGAATTAGTCTAGAGTAAATCTTTTTTAGACTAGGTCATTATGATGCCCATATAACGACCAATTGTGTCAATACAGATGAACTCCCAGCCTGGTATCATTAGTCTCAACTCATTCAGAATAGAGTCCCCATTGGAAAAAGTTTCCTATAACATCAAAATATTGGGATGGTGGAGATAGATCATACATTTAAGGGCATGTTTCTTCGAGGGCTTCCTAATCCATTTGCAATTGTAGGATAAGATAAGCACTATAACCCATGAGTCTTGAGGGCGTATTCTCTAAGTGCCCCTTTAACAGTACTTCGTTTTGTAATCGCTGGTATCTGAGGAGGATATTTATCTAGATTCATCCATAATCGAACGTCATCCTTTGATACGCAGAGAGGTATGAGTGATCGTGCCACAACCCAAACCCCTATTAGATGTGGCCTTTGAGGAAGAGAGTGGCGTGAGTTGAAATAACACTTACCCATTAAAATAACTTGTTAGTATTTTTATTCCACTTGTATATTTGATATTTATGATTTAAAAAAATAATTTACTTTATTAAAAGGTACTAAGGAGAAAATAACCTTAGAAAAAAGAAGATAAAATAATCTTATAAAAAGGAAAATAAAAATACCTTTGCACCTCCCAACTCAATTAAAAGAATGATCGACTCAATGAAGGACCCTATTGAGCCTGGATCTCATAAGTGTATTTGTTCCATACCTTGTGGAAGAATATATGTTTGGGAAAATGGAAGATCCCTAGAAACATGATTAAAGGAGCACAATGTTGATATTATACATGACAAATTCCACAAATCTGCGCTTGTGGAACAATCACATAAAACAAGCCACCGGATTTGTTTGGAGAAAGAAAAATTAATAAATAAACAAGAACATCCAGCCAAGAGGAAGATAAGGGAGAAAATAGAGATTGAAATAAACCAAGTCTGTCTCAACAGGGATGAGGGCACAAAAATAAGTGAGGTTTGGAAACCGTTACTTCACTCTCTTCAACACTCACGTAACCCGAACCGGCATAAATATGGATTATTATTCTACATTGGATCACTAAATGGCACATCGTTATTTAAGAATAATAAGGATTTTTTTTATCAAACAGGAAAATGTCTCTTGAATATGATCACAGATAAGTGATCAAAACATAGAGAAGTCTCTTCTGAACAAAACGCAACTCCTCAATATTTGAATTTTATTCCATCCCACCATATGGATTCTCTTTTTTTTTTTAGCCCCGAAACATCTCTGTTAAATCTTATCCAATATGGATTTTGGGATTCTATCCATCAACAACCAATAAACAGAGATGTTATTTAAAACTGATTTAGCGGCGATCAATCGGCCCCTAGCAACAACTAAGAGTAAGACCAGTTATCTATGTTTTCTCCAGTTTCTTCACTTAGAATTACAAAGAACAGAGCACATAGAAAAAACAGAGCAAGGAGAATTTGGGGAAAATCACCTGTGCTTAGACTACGCTCACCGTTTGTATTTATTAAATGAAGAAAAACAAGCAGTTGATTTTTAAATAAATAGGATCTACAATAATGAACTGGAGTTTATCTAACTAACTAACTAATGCTCAATTATTTCCAAGTCTCCCCCTTAATGGAGAATAGAGGATAATGGATTGGCTTCTACACCTAACATCTCTCTAAACAGGTCAAACTTAATCTTTCCAAGAGGCTTAGTGAAAATATTAGCAGTATTTTCACAAGTGTTACAATACATAAGAGCTATTTCTTTGGACTGCAACTTTTCTCTAACAAAATGAAACTGAGCATCAACATGCTTGGTCCTTGCATGATAAATTGGATTATTCGCCAGCTTGATTGAACTTTGATTATCACATTTGATCATTGTAGGTTCCTTTTTTTGAGTCTCCATCATCTTGAAGAAGTATTCTCAACCAAACAACTTCACAAGTTGTTGCACACAAGGCTTTATATTCTGCTTCAGTAGAAGACAAAGATACAGTAGGCTACTTTTTACTGCTCCATGAAACAATTCCAGATCCAATGCCAAATGCATATCCATTGGTTGATATTCGATCATCCAGATTGCCAACCCAATCAGAATTTGAGTACATTGTCAACTCAACATCAGATGCATCAGTATATTTAATACTATAATCAAGTGTTCATTTTAGATACCCGAGTACCACCTTTGCCACATTCCAATGACTTTCTTGAGGTTTCGCCATCAACTCACTTAACACACTCACAAGATATGCAATGTCAAGTCTGGTTGTGGTGAGATAATTCAAACTACCCACCATCTGTTTATAGATAGTCTATTACAAGAAAGTTTCACATTCTGTTGCATGGGAACAATAGAAGATTTACACTGATCCATTTTAAATCTTTTAAGTACATCTCTGACATACTTACTCTCACAAACAAAATTTTGGCCCGCATTTCTCCAAACTTCAAGACCTAGGAGGTAATGTAACTCACCAAGATCTTTCATTTCAAAAACTTGTGACATCTGCTTCTTGATTTCATTAATTAATTTCTCTGCATTTCTTGTAATTATTAAATCATCAACATATAAGGAAATCAATACTATATACCCATGTTCATCAAATTTGGTATACATATTTGGATCACTCTTGCTCCTCATAAAACCTTGTTGAAGAAAGAAAGAGTCTATCTTCTCATACCATGACCTAGGTGCCTGTTTTAATCCATACAAATATTTTTTTAACTTACACACTAAGTGTTCTTGCCCATGTTCTACAAACCCTTCAGGTTGAGTAAGGTAATTCCTCCTTTAACTCACCATTCAAAAATGCAGATTTAACATCTAATTGGTTTAGCTTCCAATGGTACTTTGTAGCTAAAGCAATCAACAATCTGATAGTATTCAATTTAGCTACTGGTGCAAATGTTTTAGCATAATCAATACCTTATGTTTGTGAATACCCCTTTGCCACCAATCTAACATTATATGTGTCTATACTACCATTTGATTTAAACTTGAGTTTGTATATCCATTTGCATCCAATGGGATTTTTATGTTTAGGCAATTCAGTCAATTCCCAAGTATTATTATTCATTATAGATTCATATTCTTCCTTCGTTGCATTTCGCCATTCATCATGTTCATTGGTTTCATTAAAACTGATGGGTTCTATGACATTGGAAATGCTACTCATTAGAGCATAGTCTCTATACCTCTCAGGAAGTTGAAGATGTCGTGAAGATATTCTCAATTGATTATCTTCATCCTCACTTTGTGAAGATCTGTCTTCACCACTAGATGAACTTGAACTGCTTGGAGTGTTCATATCACTTAGTCCTTTATGCTTTTGCGGTTGTGGTTGTTGTTGTAGTGTATGTTGTTGGAATTGTGATTGTTGTTGTGATGGTTGTTCCTGCTCTTCTTTAACTCCTTCATTAAGAAGTGTATGCCATTCCTCATGATTGTTGTTGTTATGATTTTTTGTTTCCTTCTCATGGAAAAGTACATCTCTACTCACAAATACTTTATGAGTAGAAGGATCAAACAGTTTGTATGCTTTGAATTCAGAACAATATCCTATGAAAATACATTTAATGGCTTTAACATCCAATTTCTTTATGTTCTCCTTTAGAACATGTGCAAAACCATTACACGCAAATACTTTCAAATTATGAACTGCAGGTTTGAAACCAAACAAGGATTTGAAATGAGTAATATTATCAAGATACCTTGTTGGACTTCTATTTTTTAAATAAAATGCAGTATTTATGGCTTCACCCCAAAATGCATTTGAGAGAATCTTACCTTTCATCATACTGCGCACACACTCTACCAGTTCTGTTTTTCCTTTCGGCAACCCCATTCTACTATGGAGTGTTGGGTACTATTCCATGATCTTTGCAATATTTGATGAAGTCCCCTAATTTATACTCTCCCCCTTGATCTGAACGGAGGATTTTGATGGATTTTTCAGTTTGATTTTCCACCATGGTTTTGAATTCTTTAAAGTACTAAAAAACATCACTTTTTCTTTTAAGGAAATAAACCCATGTGTATCTTGTGCAATCATCAATAAATAACAGAAAGTAAAATGTACCTCCTAAAGACCTAGTCTGCATAGGTCCACAAACATCATTATGCATAAGATCTAACACATCTTTCTTTTTCCTATCAGAATTAGAGGGAAATTCATCTCTGTGCATATTTCCTAATGCACATCCTTCACAAGAAACATTCTCATTCTTTAACATGGGAAGTCCTTCAACCATATTTTGTTTCTATAATAACAATAAATCATGATGATTGATGTGGCCATACCTTTGATTCCAAAGAATCTCTATTGGCATAGTTGCAGAAATTAGTGCGTGATGTTCTTTTATGGTAACATCAAGTTTGTATAATCCTCCTGCTCTGACTCCTGTTGCAACAGTAGTGTATTAGTCCAGTAGATCCTTCACTATGCAATAATTCTTAAAGAATTCAACCTTCAGGTTCTGATCTGTAATGGTGGATACAGAGATCAAGTTTTTCTTTATCCCTAGCAAATACACAACATTTCAAATGTGACGAACAATACCATTTGACAATGTTACTGGAATATCTCTGTATCCCTTGATCTGATGAGCGCAATCATCTCCAAGGTATATGCTGGAACCATTTTGTTTTTCTTTAAAATTAGTATACCACTTCTTATTACATGTCATATGTACTGATGCTCCATAATCCACAAACCATGCATCAAAATCATCAGTTTCAACAAACAAAGCATCATTAGACACAAACAGTCTAAGATCCTATGAATCAAAATTAGGGGGTTCATCAGTATCATCACTAGCATTAAATAATCTGAGATCATGTTCTGAAGAATCTTCTACAAAATGACCTGTATATTTTCTAGTTTTATTCCTAGCCTCATCACTCTTCTTCTTCTTACAGTCTCTAATAATATGTCCAGGTCGACCACTATCACATGCCCCAATTCGCAAAACATTTTATGTTTTAAGAAACATTATGTTATATTTTATTATAAAGTTTGCAATTAATGACCAAGTGGGGTCAGGGATAATTGAATGTAATTGCTGAATATTTTATTAATAAATAAATTAAAGATGAGACAACAACTTAAGGAAGCTGTTAAATGAGTGTTTTACTGGTCACTTGGTGGAGTAGGCTGGGTTGAGAGCAGATTGACACTTGGAAGCATCCTCAAACTAATTCTAGTTGTTGAAGGTGGAAAATTCCCTATTTTTGTGGTAATGTTCCCCAAGAAATTGGAACAAGAGCAGGTGGCTCATTAAGTGAAAACTGACCCAAAAGACCTAGGCATGCTAATCAAACTTCTCATTGAAGATAGCTGAGGCTGCTCATTCTTGAATTGTGAACATTCTGGGTGAATGAAGTGCACAAGAAAATTCGATGGAGGGGCTAAGTTCGGAAGTATGTTTTGAGTGGAAAGTGTTGAATACCTGAACGAGTGCAGTTATTCTAAGCTGAGTTCACACTGCTGTGTGCAGAACTGATTGACTGTTGAACACTCAGTAGAGTTGCAGAGGATTACTAAACTACATCTCTCACCCAATACTTATACTAGGTGGACAAGGAGACAAGCTCGGGGCTCCTGATATTTGCAGCCCATCTTTTCTCCAAGATTTGGTTGGAAGGAACAGGTTCCTTAAGCTATTGTCACCTCATCTACATTTCCAGGTTCTACTTGATTTATCTAGCTTTCTAATTGATTTAGTTTAAGTGAATATATGTTAGGTTTATGTTTTGTTGTTGTTAGGGTTAGTTAAAAGATATACTTTTACTGTGAAAGATAATTAAATGCTTGATTAGATAGTTTAGGGCAAATGATTAGAAGAATTTCTAGTTTCTACTGATAGATAGAAAAAAAATACCTAACTGTATTTTTCCACACCTTTTATAAAGTAGTACTCTAGTACAGTAGGTTAGATTAACTTCAGATAAAGAATCGAATGAAGTATGCATGAATGTGTATTATTACTTTCTACAGGTTTCGTAAAATTTATGCATATGTATGTTATTCCTTTCTATTGTAGATGTTTTTAAATTAGACAGAGTACTTGGAATAATATATACAGATCTATCTTAGGAAAAGATTTAAAAGTATAAATTTACCTAGTCTGTGTAATTTCTTACATGGTAGATAGACTATTTATTATAATTCTATTAACTTAATAATGAATAGTCATTATAAAAACAAAAATTAAATATCCATGATCAACTTTAAGAAAGAAAAAATAAGGCTAGAAAATTTACTGTAATAATTCATGTACGTAAAAAGAAACTAGGATAACATTATAATCCAATACTAACTAAGTATTTTAAACTAGGGGAATTAGGGTTTATAAATAAACTTGTTTAAAAGAACTGTAAAAATATAAACAAAATTTCCACCCCTTTTACTAGCAGAGGGATTATTCTTTTCACTCCTAAACAAATTAAAACTTACATACTTTATTTATATAACCATAAGCATCGAATAGATGACTATATAAAATTAATTACATTAATCACAAGCAACAATAATAAAAACTACTTGGGGAAATTATAAACTAAAAAGGAAATAAAAACCTGTCAATATATTTCAACTCAGAAAATACAATAAAGAATTACGTTGCATAGTCCATTTTTCTTCTATCTACTTACTGAAGAAATTCATTACTGACAGTAAAAATCAAACTATATCTTAAATACTAACTATCTGAGACATTTCATTTTATTTTTAAACATAATTAGAATAAATATCAATTTACAGTAACAAAAACTCTATTAGGATATTTAAACAGAATTGAAGAAAACTAGAACAGTAAAGAATATCACAATTGCCATCTTTTACTTAAAACCACAGTGTATAATTTTTATCAAAATATAATTTACAAAACAACAAGCTTCGAGCTTATCCAAGCTTTAAGTATCAGTTAACCCTAAACTGAATCATATTAGTTACGACCCTATGGCCTTTTACAAATAGAGTCACGGCTTAAAATCCTGTATAAAATAACACAACTGAAAACAAAACTACGACTAAGAAATCCGTAATTTCTTAAGTCTCAGCTATGAAATCCCCAGGCCTCCATCATGAATCAACTGTAAAGGGATTTAAATAAACTAAATAACATATTAAAGTAACTGCCACATTGCCTTCCAAAACTTTTTACAACACAGTGTATCCACGGTCGAGCCAAAAACCAGAAACCCAAGGAACTGCATCAACTAAAAATAAACACCATACACCACTGCAAGAGGAACCTCAGCGAAACTGAGGCTTACCAGAAGAAAGGCCAATGTGGATCCCCTTCTTGTGGTATCTGTCAACTCAAGCATTTTAGACTGAAGCCTACAGAAGTGTTGAAACACAAAATGTTAAACCACTGCTAATAACGAAAGTATTAAACTGAAACAATGCAATAATGAACATAAACTGGAAAAATTCATACCTGGTTCTATTTTTCTTTTCCCTTGATGTGAAAGGCGGTCTAATCA
The DNA here is from genome assembly GCA_001517045.1 of Pseudotsuga menziesii. Taxonomy (NCBI): domain Eukaryota; kingdom Viridiplantae; phylum Streptophyta; class Pinopsida; order Pinales; family Pinaceae; genus Pseudotsuga; species Pseudotsuga menziesii. Next base: position 14,166 of record LPNX010481366.1, read on the forward strand.
AACCCTAGCCACCATTTAGAGAACAATGAGCTTCACGAAAGTACTGCCAGAAGAAAAACATAGTGCGTAGAGTTCAAGTTTGAACCCCAAAGCCACGACGAGGCAAGGTCAAATGCCACACCAAAAGTTGAGCAGTGAGAAAAATTAACACTTCACCCAACAAGACCACACTATGACAAATTTAGGGTCGTGCTCACGATATCAAATTCTCCAGTGTATTGATGGAAGCCTTTTGTAGAGTTAAGGTAATGATTGGAATGTCGTTTGCAGAGCTATCGTAATGGCGATGAAGATTTTTCACTCAAGTCAAGAGCAGTGACCAAACGTTCCTCTACACAGAAGAAGAATGTAATGACAAGGGGGCCTAACCAGAATCAAAGGAGTGACAGTAAGCCATGTGGCCATGAGCCTGCAACTTTTCTTTCCCAGAGCAAGGTAAAAAGATAGGAAATGCGAGTTTTTAGGGTTTAGAAGAATATATACGGTAAAGCTCCAAGGTCAGAACCCTATCCTATGAATGATGACCACATGGCTCGAGAATTATCTACACAGGTGGGTTTTGTGATATAGTTTCGAATACCCTTGGAGTATCCTGCATACAATAGGGCATGATAATTAAAATTATGTTATAATCCATGTCATAACTTTCATTATACCTCATTATGGTTTTTATGCTGGATATATCCTTAACAAATAATGTAGGGAGGCGATAGTTATACTATAGTTCATAACATGATCTATAACTTGTGAAAAGGTTTAAGAATATCCTATGTCAAAAAATATTCAATGAGTTTTGCATAATAACCATACCTTGTAACATTTTTAGGAAGATATAACAATTAAAAATCATTTATATGTATATACTTGCAACTCAAGAAAATGCATATCTAGAACATTAGTCTAGGTAATAAATTTGTATCAAATTAAGATACTAGTGATTTGTTTATCAATACACTCTATGAGATGAGAAGTTATATAGGGTTAAAAAGGATATATTTTTTTTAATAGAAAGTAATTCTTTCTCCCTTACATAAAAAGTAATAACACTATAGTTTAAAGAAATACAATTTGTATTAATGCACCTCTATTTGGTAAGTACTAGAATAGTAATAAACTGTCATATGCATTAAGTATTTGTTTAAAGTGTGTTTATCAGTCAATGTACTTATGTCTATACTTAGATCATAGGTTTCACAGGTTAACTTACCTCAATATTTGTGGAACAAATACCTTGGAGATTAACTCAGCATCAAGTATTTAAACAAAGGAAACTGCTTTACGATATGTCTTTCACTAGAGTTACATACGAGCATTAAACTGAAAATAGAATGATGAAAGTTAAACGAACAAGTTTTAGTTATAGTGAATTAGAAGAATAACTGAGCTAAGTTCAGTTTACTAAAAATACTTATATTACTAGTAACTATGAAGAACATAAATAATCAGATAAACGATACCTCTTTTACTGCTCAAAGCTATAAAACAAATAAATTTACTAGCATTTTATTCTATGCTAGTCGAGATAATAATCTCGATCTGGAAATTGGTAACAAACTTCTTTCCTGTAAAGGACCTGTAAACGAAGCATCACTTTATTGCATTAGCTATAAGCTAAGTAAGCCTCGATCTCAACTGAAATTCTTTCCTACTTATCATAAGACAGTAAAACAAACTTAGTACTAGAAATTAAACAGATGTTTCATTTTCTGTTATTCCAAATCATAACCTGCTAAACCAAATCCCTAACATTGAATTATGAAAACAAACTAATAAGTTTACAGAACTAGAGATTAACAAAACATTAGATTCTAGTTAAATACTGTTTAAAGTAACCGTTAGGAGTTAATTGTTCCTAAGTAGTGACGACTACAAACATTTTATGTTACGTGAAAAAATTTAAATTTTTACGAATTTTTGGAGTATTACAACCACAATAAAAATAACTCTTTGACTCATTCTTGTTAGATGGAGTACCTTGATTCGACCTTGGAGATTTCCTTCTCTATGATGAACTCCCTCTCGAGAATCTCTTATTTGACCACAGTGCCAAGTCTGAATTCTGAGGCTTCAAATTTCCGCCCCTTTCTTCCTCTTGCAACAAAATACCTGTCAATTCTTCAAACGTAGGAGGTTTCTCCCTAGCTGCGAGACCTATTATAAACATCTAATAATCTTCTAGCATATCATTTAAGGTAATTGTGACAAGATCAATGCTGGAAACTTTTTCCTCTATATTTCATAGCTTGTCTTTCACCTCTTTAATGCGACCCAAGAATGAATTAACAGATTCATTTCCATCCATTTTAAAGCCTAGCAATTGAGTTTTCAGGAAAAGAATATGATTTGTATTGCTAGTTTCATACAAATCTTGAAGCGTTGTCCACGTTTCAGCATAATTCTTAGCTTCTCTAATATGTGGAATTAGGTTATCTTTAACAAACATACGCAACAATGCCTTGGCCTTGTTCTCACGCTTATCCCAATCCTGGATTTGTGTTGTTGTTGCACCTGCAGCCGCATCGGGTTTCGCTTCATCTCCCTTTGCAATCGTCCATACACCATAACCTTCCATCAAGGTCTGCATTTTGAATTTCTAATTGATGAAATTTGAGCCATCTAATTTATTGGATTCATTGAGGTAGGACTCTACGAGCGGATTCGACATCTCTGCAAGTGTTGGAGGTGTGCAATCTGGCAACGATCTCCACACAAGATATTCTCAGCAAACGGATATTGTATTACTTCACAATAGTAGGCAACGATTCCTTTAGCAGTCACGGCTACTGTGCTTGCTCTCCTTGGTAGCAGACTTCAACAACTTCTTCAATCTCAAAGAAAGGGCTATTGCAGCCCCTTCACAACAACTCTGGCACATACACAAATCCACAACAATTTCTCGACGTCTCCTACATGCCCTCTCCTCCACTGAGTAGAATAGCAATGACTCCTTCATGCCCTCTCAACACTGATGCCCTCTCCTCCACTATGCAGATCAGCAGCGGCAACTCCTCTGGGAGAAAGTGCTCTCCGGTGACTTATGATTGGCAATAGCAACTGGTTCTCTCTGCTAGGGCCAGCTGCAGGATCTACTGAGCAGTGGCAGGCTATAACCTATTCAATGAAACCTCTCTTGGATATGATACCAACTTATAATTACAAAGAACAAAGCACATAGAAAAAACAGAGTAAGGAGAATTTGGGGAAAATCATCGGTGCTCAGACTATGCTCATCGTCTGTATTTATTAAATGAAGAAAAATAAGCGGTTACAATAAACAGAGAAGAAATAGGATCTACAATAATGAACTGGATTTTATCTAACTAACTAACTAATGCTCCATTATTTTCAAGTTCTTCAACAACCATATCGAAACACGAGTCCAAATTGAAAAAAAAAACATTAATAAGTTAATATGTAGCAATTTTGTTAGTAATGCTACATATTAACTTATTAATGTTTTTTTTTTCAATTTTTTTTAGGAGGCAGGTACTAAGTACCTTTGCTACTTATTCCAACTATGAATGGTACATTTTAGTATTAAATAATTATAATTTAAAATTAAGAAGTTTTATATTTGTATTTCATTGAATTACATATATCAAGATTTTAATCTTAGATAAATTAGTTAAAAATGTTTTGATTTTGCAACAACTAAAAAATTTATAATTAAAAGGTCTTATGAATGGTATTTTTTGTTGGTATGGTGTTGTTATAAACTTGTATTATTTTTAACAGAATGTATTGAGAGTGTAACTCTCATCTATATGTAATTTTGAGATTATTTTCGTTGGGAGTAGCAGTTTTGGATATTATAACAAGCTTGTTTTTTGTTGTTTTAGGTTTTTGAAGAGCTAGTAGCTGACTATATTATGTAGTTTTAGGCTATAGATATAGATAAAAGTTATCTTTCCTAAGTTAGATAGGATTTAATTCCACCTAGGACTTAACAATGTATATATTGATTTCATTCTAGAAATATCAAATATAATTATTTTTTCTTTGGAACAAAAAGAAGTTGCATATTTATAGAAAATAATTTTGATTTTGCATTTAATGCACACCATGGTTTTGGTACAAGTGATTTATCTAACCCTTGGGGTTATATATATATATATATATATATATATATATATATATATATATTACAATGAATAACATCACAAAACCATCCAATACTTCTCCATGATTTATGGATAGTAAATTGTGGGCTCTACTCATTACAGAGGCTAGTTCTAAGGGGGATCAAGAGAGTGGAACATGTGGCCTCCCCAATTTTTGGGGGAGATATCTCACGTCTAGCTCATAATCACTTAAGCTAACCCTTTAGGCTCTTGGGCTTAGTGTTATATATAGAGCCTTGGAGTTAAGATGGATTAATATTGTAATAATTATATATTATATTGATTATATTGTTGTATTTCCATTATGTAGTAGAGTGTTTGATGTCAATAGCCATTGCATACTCAATCTTCCAGTTCTTTTTGGTTGCCAATTATTTCTTCTTACCATGCTTTTGTAATTTTTTTACAAGAATGGTTATGGTTTGTATTAATCGAGCAGTGGTGTAACCACTATAAAAAAGAACTACATAGTTCAGAACTACCTACCATTTGGAGAGAGCTACTAGAAAACAAAAAACTTATATTTCTACTACTGTCACAGTCTTACTACTACCATTACATCGATTGATATTTCCCTGACACAGAAATAACAAAATTCATAAAAAAAAATAGGGGTATCTTGAATTACTTTCCTTAGCCACCATGTTCCTGAGCTAAGGGTCCTGAGTTTGCAGAGCTCGCTCCTTTCTTCGAAGTCCGATCTTTGCCACTTGAAGCTCCATTTTATCAAACCGGATTTCCAGCTCGATAAGAAACTTTGTCATAGCACATTCTAATTGATAGATGGCATCCACAAACTCTTCACGAAGCTAGGGACATATCCCTTTCCACTGTTTCCAATCGCCTACCTCCTTCGACAGCCATTTGTTGCATATAAGGCTTCTGTCTCTTAACTTTCCTTTGAATTTCTCTCATCTCAGCAGCGATTGATAGAGCAAGGTCAGAGGAAGCTGAAGATTCTGAGGAGGTATCCATGTAGTCTGAAGAAATTGTTAACCAGAAAACGACAGTCGAGCTTCTTCCCTGCAGCTAATAAGCTATCCTAATATGTGAGTTACAGACATTTCGATGGTCACTTCCTGTTAAATCTACCTTAGAGCTCAGTAATCCTGAAATCATAAGATAATCCATCACATAAGTCACACGCTGGAGGAAGAACAACAAAGGACGTTAGAGCAAATCTGAGTTGCATCCTAAATCGTTCATCGTGATCTAACCTGACATCTGGGGGGATACGGATAATACTTCTTGAGCTCAGATTAATGGTTGCATGCAGAAATCCACGTGCCAAAGTGTGGCAAGATAATTCGCCATGAGTCGCTATGAAAGTAGGTCAGATAGACATGATCCACGTGGAAGAGCCATGTGATAAGTCCCAAGTTCCTTTATCCATGGTCCTATGCGATCTGACATAAGGAATTAGTCCCATTTAAAACTAGGATTCCTTTGCTCAAGGAAGAAGCAACTTTTGCCGCCTGGTTGACTTTATCATTTAAACCTATTAATACATGAAAATAATCTATCTTTCTAAAGGAATTGGATATGCTTTGAAGTTTTTTTTATCAATTGCCGGATCTTTATCTGGGATGGGGCGGAATTGGTTGTCAAGGCTTGAATTATTAATATTGAATCCCCAATCACAGTAATTTTTGAGATTTCTTGGGCTTGATCTTGACAGAGGCCTTGCCAAAGTGCTAGAGCTTCATCAACATTATTTGTTTCTTCACCGAGGCCCCACGAGTAAAAAATTTCCTGGACTCCATCAAGATTAAAGAGAATGCCTCCCCCTCCTGCCGCCCCTTTCTTACCATGCTTTGTTATAGATATAAGGCTACTGAGTAATTTGACCAACACATTATAATAGTGTGAGTATTTTGAAAACCTTAATAATTCCTACTATTTCAATCCAGAGACCAAACATTCTTTTAGAGTCAAATCAAAGGTTGTATGTTAGTTCACACCATCCTAATATAACATACCCTTGTCATGAGTTCTATCTCTGTGAGCTACCCTTGGTTTATATATGTAACTATTTATGCCAAGGTCAACATCAAAGAATAATTCAATGGGATCTTACATTATACATGGGTAAAAGCATGGTAATTTGTCTCACTTTTTCCCCTTTTGTGGTGATGAACTTTTATAAAAGATAATGAACTAAATATCTACAAATCCATTAAGAATTAGATAATGGTGTAATGAAACAAAAGTTTTCATTGTGAATGAGCTTTTATATAGTATTTTTTTTAGATTCAAAAAAAATATTTCATCTTATTTATTTCATTTTATTTAAAGATCATTTATTATTATTCCAACATCCAAAAAACTATAATTTTAAAACTTCAAAATCAATAATTTTTTATATAAATACAAAAATAATATACAAGTGATTGTTAAAATTATTTTAAATTTTTTTTAAATGCATTTTTTTTAAATTGTATTTTTTAATACATTTAAAATAACATAATACATTTATCTTGCCGCAAATTGAGACACATTATCATGCTTTTACCCACATACCATCTCATTGCATTGAAAAATAATGAGGATTTTTGTCTTCCAACTTGTTTACCATAGCTATTATAGAACAGATAATCTACGTGTTGTAATGTATTTGCATTGTCCATATATAACAAGGTTGCATAGCAGCTGATACTTGCCGAGTTGCCAAGTTTCTTGAGCATGTTGTTGAATAAAATGCATTGCCAATCCGAGTTGTTGAGTTTGTTGAATAAAATGGATTTCCAATCTTTAGGTCTGGTTGAAGCACTGATCACTATAATAATATTTATGCAACATTTGTAATGGTGATGTGTGGGTTCAGTTAGGATTGTAAATTATCATTAAACTTATTTATGACTATTATTTAGTGCAAAACTCTTTTGTATAATTTGCAATGAAAATGAAGGTGAATTTTTTCTTCTTTATCACTCAACATAATAGTACCAATACTAATATGAATTTACATACAAGTATGATACAATTTAGTCATATTAAAACTCTTTTGTACAATTTGCAATGAAAATGAAGATGGATTTTTTCTTCTTCTATCACTCAACTTAATCATTACCAATATTAATATAAATTTACATACAAGTATGATACAAGTTAGTCATTAACTAATTTTGCAATATCCTTAACCCAATGCCAACATGCGAATTATCTTTTGGTTATGCATATTGTAGTCTTGAAACCAAGATCAATGACACAAGGCTAAGCAAATTTAAATTTTAGTTGAATGTTATTCTATGATCTTGCATTTAACTTTTAGTTTAATGCTATTCGATGATCTTGCATTGGAGTAAACTTAGGTACTTTAAAAATGGATTTGAAGTTGTCTTGACTTTTGAAGTTCATACCTAACGTGAGTTTAATTAAATATTCATTAATTATAAATTATACAATGGAGAAACCCACTAAATAATTGCCATAAAATCCTTCGAAACTTTTTCTAAAACATCATAAGTTAAAAGCATCGTCAACAACTACATTTAGTAGCTCAGTGCGTGGCATAAATTTTATAATCCTTGGTGGAAGGAAAATAACGTGTGGGCAGGTACATTTTAGAATCTGTAATACAATTTAGTCATTAACTAATTTTGTAATATCTTTAACCCAATGCCAACATGTGAATTATCTTTTCTTTATGCATATTGTAGGCTTGAAACAAGGATCAATGACACAAGGGTAAGCAAATTTAAATGATATTCTATGATCTTCCATTTAACTTTTAATTTAATGTTAGCTTTAAGGGTTAGCTCAATTGGTAAGAGCGTGTGCACACTTTCTCTGTTTGGGGAGAGGTCTCTAGGTTTGGGGAGAGGTTACGGGTTTGAGCCTTGAGTTCTTTGAGGTTAGGTCTTCTGCAAAAGGCACCAGATTAAATCGTTGTCTTCAAAGTCAGTTACGTTGGTGCCAATTTAAAATCGACTTCAACAAAAAAAAATGGTCTTCATGAGGATCATAATCACAGAGGAATTGGTTAGATTTCAATTACTGGCCATAAAGTTGAGGAAGTTTCTATAGTATATGAGCAGAGTGAAAACATTGAATCCCTTATGCCTAAACTCTGGCATTCAGACTACTAAACAGAACCAAAGATACAATAGTAGGTGTAGGAATTGGTTTCCAAAGAACATCTTGAGCCAGGTTACTGCCACCAGGATACAGGTTGTTGTTATTGTTAGGATTTCCGCCCTGCTATAATCCAGGAAAAACTTTTAAGCAAACTGGAAACTATCAAGAAGTCCCATGGCCATGCTTTGTGAATATTATCCATTCATCACGGAGCATATAAATTTTCAGCCATTATTGCAGTTATATATTGAAAAAAATCAAAAGAAGTCGAATGCAGGTTTCGTAAAGCTCATCGGTCTCAAGTCTAATGTAAGAAGGTATCAGGTCTAATGTAAGAAGGTATCATAAATCTCACCCATCTCATGTCAATTTTCTAACCAATGCTAGGAGCGCAGTAGGTTGTTCAGATAGCAAGCAAAAAAAAACAGTTACTCGGTCAGGGTCAAAATGAGAAGAAAAGTAAATATTCAGAAGATAACCAGCTTCATGTCTCTCTTCTTCTGCTCTTTCTTGCCAAATTATGTTAATTCTTTCCTACCAGGAGAGTAGTAGGTTGTTCAGATAGCAACCAGAAGAAAAACAGCTACTAGACCAACTTCAAAATGAGAAGAGAAGAAATGTAAGTACTATGAAGCATCTAACTTGGGCGAACCAGATTCATGTGTTTTTTTCTTCTGCTCTTTCTTGCCAAATTCTGCTAATTCTTGCAAAATTGTATGCCTATGAAAAGCAGAAAAGCAGGTCACAAGGCTTGTTTTTAAAACAATTGGTCAGTTTTGCAATGACTGTGAAGGCGGTGAGCGGCTGAGATCAGTTGGCAGCGAGCACCAAGATAATTCGCTCAGTTGCACATGGTGGTGAAGAAGTCCTTCATCTTCACGTGGTTGTGAGCAATCTCTAATAAATGTAATTGTATTCGGAAATGTTATCGCCTATATAGTTCACTGTTCTATAATGTTATCGCCTCAGGAAAAGTTTTGAACAGGAAATGAAAGGAGGGGAGAAAAAATTTATCGTTTCAATGTGACAGCGGTATGTGACATTCCCGTTGCATTGAATGATTTTCCATTGCCGTGAACATTTTTATTGTTTCAACTTTCAATGTGACAGCTACATCCCAGAATCCTATTGCATTGAATAATTTTCGAGAACATTTTTATCTTTTCAATGTGTCTGATGCATCTGAGAATCGCATAAAAACTCTCCCATTACCTGCAATATTGATATAAATGTTAGAGTCACACTTTGAATGAATGCATTAAAAACTTCAATAACGCCAAAAATCCCATCATTAATGAATTAACTAATGTCGAGAGGCTTGCATCCGATTGGGCAATAACACTCTAAGTCGATTAGCCGATAGGATTATTTATTGTCGATAAGCCAATAGGATTATGGATAAATGAATTAGCAAGAATTGAAAAACAAGAAATTTGAATGTGTAATGTAGAACCTTTAAAAACTGAAAAAAAAAATAGTCAACTGCTAAACAAATTGCATTCAACGCCAATCGATTACAATATACACTACAGGTATAATAATGTGTGTTTTTAGTTTTCCAACAAATCATACATTTAGCCATTATGTTGTATTTCCTTGCCGATTTAATTTGTGCATGTATTCAACCGTGCATTGTATATAACATTTAAGTTTTTAGTTCTCATACTTGTTACAACTTACCTTAGCCTTAGTCAAACACATATTTTATAAACCACATGATACAAATTAATCAAAATAAACCACAAATTAACTGCACATAATTCAACTCTGTTACAACTTTATGTCCTATTACATTACAACAAATAAACCACAAGTTAACTACACATAAAGTCAACTATGTTACAACTTTATGTCCAATTACATTACAACAAATAAACCACAAATTGACTGCACATTAAGTCAACTCTGTTATAACTTTATTTCCAATGACATTACCACAAGACAACAATAAGTGGATATTCCCTTTCTTCAGAATTATGAGAGAAGATAATTGAATGCTATTGACTTATATTGAATAGAAAAGTAAAAAAAAAACAAAAACAAATTCAACTTTATTAAGTTACTAAGTTGTTTTTGCATGTTAAGGTTGAAGGTAAGTTGTCATTACATATTAATGTTGATGTTGAATAAAATTTGAGTTAGTACCTCACACTATAAGGAAAACATGATGTAGCAAAGGTTATAGTGGATATTTTTAGTGTTACAAGATTGGTAAAAACTTGTCAAATAAACATTTGCTACAACTTCCATTTTGGTGAAGATTACAATGGATACCTACTAAAACAAAATATGGTTAGTCGAAGGTTATAGTGCATATGCATTGTCGATATATCGGTAAGTATATTTTAATGTAGACACACATGTGCTTATGTTATATTGTAACCACATCAATGTGTTGTCTTATATACACACCAGTGTCTACCATTCAAATAAGCACCAGTGTGTATTACATGAGCATCAATGCATTTTTTGATATAAGCACCGATGTGTGTAACATTCACATCAACACTAGTGCCTCATATATTTATAAATGCGTCAACGCTGATGTTTAATATATATATATATAATGCTTATGTTATATTGTAACCACATCAATGTGTTGTCTTATATACACACCAGTGTGTACCATTCAAATAAGCACCAGTGTGTATTACATGAGCATCGATGCATTTTTTGATATAAGCATCGATGTGTGTAACATTCACATCAACACTAGTGCCTCATATATTTATAACTGCGTCAGTGTTGATGTTTAATATANGCTGGCAACGAAATCCTAAGTTCAGAATTTACAAATGTGTTTTATATCTTTAAAAAATCTACCAATTGTCGAAATAGATCAAATTTCTAACTGTAAATCTTTTTTAGTGGAAATGTTGAAAAAATGTACAGTAATGTAGAATGTCCCTCTTATAAGAAAAACAAAATAAGAGTGATTGTTTGGGGTAAAATGGAAAACACTAGAGTGAGTGTAAATCTAAACCATATTTTTATGTATTTAATCCTTACAAAATTATTGTCTCTATTTTACAGTTTAACAATTTATTCAATCCTTAAAACTTATTACTTATATTGAGATAATCCTCATAATTCTATCCGCCCACTACTGAAACCATTCTAGAACCAAATCCTAAGCTCTATCAAGCACCGAGAAAGATCAAATCTCCCCAGGTACAAACCTCTTCTCAGGTGTTGCACTCAAGAAGGTTTGCACTTCGGGAGATTTGATCCCTCTTGGCGCTTGATAGAGCCTAAGATTTGGATCTACGCTGGTAATGTAGACACACATGTGCTTATGTTATATTGTAACCACATCAATGTGTTGTCTTATATACACACTAGTGTGTGTACCATTCAAATAAGCACCAGTGTGTATTACATGAGCATCGATTCATTTTTTCATATAAGCACCGATGTGTGTAACATTCACATCAACACTAGTGCCTCCTATTTTTATAAATGCGTCAGTGCTGATGTTTTATTATATATTGACTATTGCGTATTTTTATTATAATAAAACTGATGTGTATATTTTCCCAAGAAAGTAACGGATTGTATAGTTTGGAAAAAAACATCGACGCATATGTTTTGGAAAACCAAAACTAGTACTTATGTTTTGAAAAGAGCACCAATGTTTCTATTATCTAAAGAGTGCTCGTGCTTTTATTTTGTAAAACAACAATGGTGGGTAAAATTTGAGTAAGCATCAACTCTTGGAAACGAATAAAACACACTGGTTAGTTGAAATAAATCGATCGTGTATGGCTTCAATGGTGTATTTTTCCATGTTGCGGATATACAAATATAGTTTCTTCATTCCTACTTTTACAAATTTTCAAGTAATCATTCGAAAATCAAATAATATTTACTTTTTATATTTTATTTATTGTGTTTGGGATGATTACACATATGTTCATTGTAACCATGTAAATATTGCATATGTTTAGCATTTGAATTAATCATCAAAAAAATATGTTCTTTTAATAATGTTAATTTCTAATTTCCATGCTTTAATTATTGTGTTTCGATAAGCATATTGATTACACGTGTTCATTGTCACATTATAAATCATTCATATACTTAATCAATAATGTAACATTTTGCAACATTAGAGAATGTAGTATATGACGAAACACATTTTATTATATACGAATAAAAATCCAAAATATGGGACAACATAAAGGTCTTTGATAATCAAAATGTCATTTTTGACATCGTTACAATTATTGATAACTTATCATCATCCAATTGGACTGATATGTCCACATTAAACAAAATGTTTGTTTTTCATAGATAAAAATTTCAAAATATAAATCTTGCAGTACAACATTCAAATGTATTGATCAATGATTCATTGCTTGAACTATTGTAGTTGCTCAAGTTGCTTCCATACCTCATAATTTCTTCATAACTTTCGGGGAATATTGTTCTTGAGTTATTTGAAATGTTTTGTTGATTGACTTCATTTCATTCCACATCTTCATGTTAAATCTATAAGCATAAAAATAAAATTTAATGAGTATATCTACTTTTATAGATAATATGATATACATGATTGCGTAAATGAAAAAGTGTATCAGTACAACAAGTGATTCATAAATTTCACATGTATTTTCGAAACCATTCCTCATTCCCTGTGTCAATAAATCCTTTGATGTACCCACTCCATACTTTGTTTCTTGTGAGTTTCATATGCCATGGAAAAATGCATAAATATAAGTAAAGTTTTCTTATTATTCCATTAATTATAAAATAAGGGACGTAAAACAACATAGTTTCTTAAACAAATTGTTCAATTAAACCTTGATACCCCAACGAATACTTTGAACCCTTATTTAATCATGTTAATCTAATTATCAGATGACTCTTCTCCATATGTTAGAACCTATTAGAAAACATCCATGTATGGTTTTAAATTAATTAAAATATAAACATCACACCAAATATGAAATCTAAAATAAACCATAAGTACTCACAAACTTTGCAATCAACCCTTTTTTGCCATGTTGTCCTGTCTTATGTGTTGAAAGGGTGTCATTTTCTTATATTTGTTGCAACAAAAAAACAATTGAAAAATAGCATTTCATCATATAATTCACCTCTTTTCATATTAAATGTAAAGCAACACTACAAGGAAAAGGCCTTTAAGCGGAGGTTATATTGGAGGCTCCTCTTAAAAGAGCTAAAATGTATGTTTATAGTGGAGGCGTGCATCCAGAGGTTTCAGTGGATGTTTTTTATTTGGTGTATTTATCACTACAAACGCACTGGTGCGTTTATTAACATGTACCAGGCCCACCAAAAATCATGTCACACCACGATAAAAGACATCAATGGAAAAAAAATCTATGAGATGCGCGACAATTTTGTAAAATCAGTGTGGTGCATTTTTTTAAACCTGATGTGCAGGTGCATTACGTCTAAATGCATGCACCGTACTATATTTTATTAAAAAATAAATTGTTTTATTATATGTTATCTAAAAAACCACAAACCAATGCATTACGTAATAGCCCCTGTCTCAGTGCGTCAAATATAAACTAACGCACCAAAATGTTTTAACTTGTTATATTTTATTTAAAACCCTACGCATGGTGCATTAACTAAACATAAGTGCCCATGTGTGTGTAATATAATATAATGCGTTGGTTCATACTTCTTAAAAAAAATAAAAAATAAACGTCAAATTTGATTTAAAAACATGAAGACGGTGTGGTTAAAATAAACTGCACCGATGCACCCGACTATCGGGTGCATCATAACAGGGTTTTATAAAATAAAAAAATACAAAGTCATAAAACACACTTTTATTCCTATACAGTGCATTTGAGTCATCTGCACCAATGTCTTTCATCACCCACCTAGACGCCCTAGCGCATGTGCTCATTCCACCTGATGGTGACACATTGGTCATTCTTATTAGTTGTTGACTTGAGTTTGATTTTTTCCAAACGGTGGGAAAAAATTCAATTCTCTATACATATCCCGAATGCCTCTGATGCACGGTTCAAAGGGAAAATTAATTCTTACTCAATAATTTAAAATTTTAACAGATTGATTTTTAAAATTAAGCCATAATTCACCATTTTTATCAAAAACAAGTTTTAAAAATTGCTTGGTGCATTTAATCCATTCAGCTCGCACTGGCTCTTGGTGTAGTCTATAAAATGTTACATGGTGCACTGCATGTGAAGCGAGTCAAATGACTCAAACGCACCGCATAACTTGTGTCACTTTCATAGCGCACTACCATAACATAAATTGTATTTTAAAAACTATAAAATACTAAGCGGTGTGTTCTGTACACGTAAGCGCGCCGACATTACAGTTCTCTTATGTGTACTGAATGCACTAGGAAACATTAACTACACAAATTGAAAAACAAAATTATACAATGCTTTTAGTTCACATCAGTGCATTGATGTTGTATAAATGCACCATCACAAGCAACTTGAACATTGCTTCTAGTGCATGTCAACGCACTGGTATTCGGTGTATGACATTTGGTAGGCGCATCGTGAACACATTCCCCATCAACCATAAATTAAATGAACTACGATTCTTTTACATATCGTCAGCGCACATAAAATGACGCGTTGACATGGTATAAACACACCAACCATTGTAATTTAAAAATTTCCTAGAACTAAAAAAGCATAATTCAACGGTGCTCCTATTTCACATCAGCGCACCGATTTTTGGTGCTCTAGTGCGTTGTAGGAACACCATCAACAAATTCACTATCAATTATAAAATGAAATAAATTGTGGTGTTTTTAGATGAAGTAAGTGCATCGGTTACAGTGCACTTACTTGTTTATGAAGCATTGGTTCCTACACATTAATAATTTATCGTATCATAAAAAATCAAATACAATGGTGATCCTAGTGCACGTCAATGCATCGATGTTTGGTGCTATGATGTGCAATCAGCACACCATGATCACATTATCCATTGTTTATAAATTTAAATAAACTGCAGTGCAATCAATTCATGTAAGTGCACCATTTCCAGGGCTTTTACTTGATATAGATGCACTTCCACCTGCAAATTGAAAATTTTACTATATCTTAAAAATCATAATTAAATAGTGCACGTCAGTGCACCGGTTTTCATTGCGTTAACGTGCTGTGGGTACAATGTGAATGCAAATTTAAAAATGCATTAATGAATGTGTATTATAGTGCAATGGTTTGATAATAAAATTTTAAATTTATAGAAATATATTAGCAGTGAGTTGTGTTAGTTTAGCACACTGAAAACGGTGCTTAAAAGGTCAAAATGCACTGTGTGAGGTGCATTAGTATTATATGGGCGCGCCGTGAGTCAAATTTTTGCAAAAAAAATATTTGATTTTAGTAAATATAATTCTCATATAATGTGTTTATATGTATGTTGATGAGATTGATTGATTTTATATGTGAAATAGAGACGTGAGTGTTGCGAGGATAGGTAGTAGAAGGAAGCAAAGTTGACCAGTATGCCTTCTGTAGAAAGTGGGAGACCGGGGAGAGGGAAAGATATTTATACCCTCGTCCCATTACTCCATATAAACGACACCTATTGATAGTTTTCAGCCTCCTCAAGTTCTACGAGGAGGAGACATAACTCAAGGGGAACATTACATTCCTCACCTAGTTGATCACACGTTGGGATCATCGTAGGCAGGCGTTTCAGGTTGGTCTCGATCAGTGATTCCAACCCACCGAGGAGGACATATATTTTATCATTGGTCTATCTATGAGAGGTGAGGACTTTTCTTAGTTTATAGAGGTCCTAGTTGGAGATGTAACATTGAATCAATCACTATATGTTCAGAGATATGTTGATCCAAACATTGTCGACCCTACTCAGTTTCAAGTTAGCAATGGGCATCTTTCCATTGCTTCTTTTGGTAGAGAGTATGCCAGGTGCCTCTCTTTATCAATGAGGACCATCACACATCTCACTAGTGATGGGAAGCACATTAGCTACCCTCTATTATATTATGTTTATCCTTCAATGAAGACACCTAAATACGCATGGTCTGCTATTTTTTTACAATAGTTTTGTTATTCTCTTAGTCAATGTCTTGCATCCGTTGGAGGGAGGGAAAACTCCCCTTTCAGTTCAGAGTTGTTTTGTCTATTTTTGAGACATTAATGGCCACAAGGCCATGTTTTTACTAACACCCTCTTAGGTTGATGATGGATGTGCATATTCGCATGTGGGAGTAGATGATGCCCAAGAGGGTGCAGTCGGACTTTCCATCTAGGATCACCATGGAGGTGCTCGAGATGCTAGGTGGTGAGGACCAGACTCTATTAGACATGGTCGTGTATCCATATGTGGGCTTCGACTGGAGAGGGTGTCCCAACATCTTATTCACTCAGGACGAGCTAGTAGATGATAGAGGTAAATTTAACATTATGTTTTAATTAATCTAGTTGCATTTTATTATTTTTATACTTAATGCAAATTAAATATATTTTAAATTGTTATATTAAATTCATGTTTAATGAAATTGTTTAATTATTATTGTGTACTATATATTTTACAGATGTCGGGACATTTGATGGTGATGTGGCACCTCCTTCAGCTTGGGATGAGGAGGAGATGGAGATATAGGTTCCCCACTTATCCAAACCTGGCCTTCAATGCAAGCTAGAGGAGAGGTTATGACAAGGTGTCAGAGATAGGATGGCTAGGTTGTTGGCAGAATGAGGGGTTTGACTTGTACCAATGAGGTACATTATGAGGGACCCTCACCTCATAGAGTTGTGGAGGATGCTTCCTCATGATATGATGATATTGATGTAGAGTGTTGTTGGTGCTTGCAATATTTTAGATGATATCCCTGATGTTATTTCATTTTCAGATGAGGGTGTATATCCTTGGCCTCCTAGTCCAAATCCTTCTCCATTAGCTACTTTTATTGTTGATGTAGCCTCCAAATATTATGCACCTCCTCCTTGGCCTCCACCTCCTCCTACTCCACATTTAATGTCTCATCCACCTCCCCGTCCACCATGTCCTCCTCCTCCACCTCCATCATCTCCTTCATCATCTCCTCTACTCCTACTCGGCCTTCCTCTCGATCCTACTTCATAATCTCCTATACTCCTACTCGATTGACCTATCGATCCTACTAATTGGCCCAACCATCCACCATTTCCTTCTCCAGACAACTATATTAAAAATATGCTCAGAGGGGGTCGTACGATTCAGCTTGATAGAGTTATCCATGCTTCTCTAGTCCAAGTTCATTTATTTTGACCTAGCAGAGGTATTGATTCATTTGGCTCTATTGGTGGAGGCTTTATGCCTCTAGATCTGCTGGCAGAGGTGATGATACTATCTCTGGCTCTATTGGTGGAGGTGATGATGCCTCTAGCTCTAGTCGTAGAGATAGTGATGATGCCTCTAGCGGAGATGGATTAGATATGTCATAGCAATTATTGGAATGGAGATATATTTTATTTGGCATATTGTATCATCACTTTGATGTTATATATGTTCATTATATCTCTATATATACTGCATTTTTCATGTTTATGTTGATGTTTATTTATATGTCGATGGTGATGTGTTTTGTGTTTATCAGATGGTGGAAATGATCATGATGATGGCATGTTTATATTTATGTGGTGAAAATAATGATCATGGAATGTATATGTTACGTTTATGGTGGTATGATCATGTTGTTTATGTTTGTTAGGTGTTAAAAATGATGATGATCATATGCTTATGTAAAAGAAATTTGTATTATTGAAAATGTGGGTCTTTAAGTCCCTTACTATTTTAGTTGACAAAAACATTAAAATTTACATTGTAAGTTATGTTATAAAACAAGTTGGTGTATGGCATAACAAGTTTTCATCATAAATGTGAAAATATGGATTGGAGTAATGGTCATTGAAAACGTTGAAAAATGTTTCAATTGAGATTTAATAAAGATTAAAAAAAAAAAAATTTACATAATATAATTGAATTAAAAATATCATTGAATTAAATTATTTTTTGAATTTTGTATTGATAATAGATGAAGTTGTGGAAACTCTATGATTTATGATTATTGTATAATTTGTCATAGTATCATGATTGTAATTTTTGTATAGTTTATAGTATTATGTTTATGTAATATTTTTTTTTATTTGGTTTTCATATTATTCTCATATAATTTGTATGGATATTATAATTTAGTGTAATTTTTGTAATAATGTGATAAAATTTGTCATACTATTATACTTATATAGTAATATTATTTGGTTGCAACTTTATGTTGAGCATTACAAAATAATATATAATGATTTTTAACAAAAAAATTAAGTCTTCATTGTGTAATGTTGTATATAACTTAATTATTCAAATGATAAACATAAATGAATAATTTTTTATAACTGTAACCAAACATCATAACAAAAAGTCAAGTATTACCATGTAATATTATTATAATATATGAATATGAACAGCACAAAAAAATGTAAATATGAACATCAATATGACCTATCAATGTATCATTCAATATTTTTATTTTTCTGACAATAACTCACATTACAATGACAAATATCAAAGTGCTAATAGGAGGAAAAACAAATACTTAACTAAAATAACACACTTTTCTCTCAATTGTAAACTCAAAAGTTGCAATCTCCAAACTTATTATTATTGATTGTGATCTTCATTATATAATATAACATCAGTCTACATTGGAGGAACACATTTTATACGCACTAAAACATTTTGGTGAAGGAACACTTCACTATAGTGACTTGGCCACACATATGGATCTTTCTTGCTAAAAGTTTAGTTGAGTCGATTGAAAGGAAATTTGTATCTTCACATATCCTTGTGTAACACATTGATTTTGACTCCTCACTTGTATTAACTCAAATTATGAAAATGTTGTAAATATGCTAATGTTGACTTGTTGATGATATTTAGGGTTTGATAACAATGTTATTGATATTGATATTATGTTGAATCGATGATGTTGATGGTATGGACAACATGATAATGATATATTGGTATTGATAATGCCAATAATATTGTTATGATGATATTGACTTGATAGTATTAAAGATCTTTTTGATATCGATGGTTATGGTGATACCACTATGATGTAGATGACAATCTTGGGATCTTAAGTTGATTTGATGATATTAATGATATTGATGGCATTGATTACAAATGATTGAAAATAATTGATGGTGTTGGATATTAAAATGGTCAACATGTATGATCATTTAATGTCAATAGTAAATTGATTACAATTATTTGGATGAAGGTTCAATTAGTGTGATAGAATCAATGAATATCTTAATTTTGCATTTTATTGTATATGTGAACTATTTAATACTGTGGTGATAAATATTAGTTGAATAGCTCAATGATACTTCGTGGTGTAACTTTAATGACAAAAGTGAGGATTGGTTATGATTAATACATAATTAACATGATTTGTTTGTGGATGCTCAAAGCTGCGTCCATCATAGGAAGAAATCACAGGAGGCCCACCTGAAGGGGCCACACCCATTCGCTTTGATTACATATCTAACCCGATGGGAACATCAAGTGAGTCACTTATATAGTAATGTATAGCCACTGGTGGATTTAACCCCAAGACCTTTTGCTCACAACTTACATCACTCAACGACTTGAGCTAGCCCACCGAGCTTGTGGATTCCCAAAGCTAGTGTTCAATGTATTGCAATTACTTCTAATATTGACAGTTATGTATGTTTCCATTAAATTTGATTGAAGAAGATGATGAAAGGGATTTGGATAAAAGATGAGGAAACATTATCCCTAATGATGACCTGGCTCCAAGACCTTATCCTGTTTTAGAGGAGGGAGATTACAACAACTATAGTGCATGACATTTTTATGTTGATACCTTGCCATCAATAGCTAATTGTTATGATCCACCTTATGATAATTTATTTGGACTTTATGTTTTGGATGAGTATTTTCTTGATTATTTATTATGAGTATTCCCTTGAATTATGTTAAGTGTTTCCTTGGGAATTAATGAGTATGGCTTATGTTTAGCATTAATGAGTATCTCTTTCATTATTGTTAAGGTGAAGTATTGATATATACTTTATGGTTTAATAATGCACTTGCAAGTCATGTGTGTGTATGTGTGTGTGTTCTTGAAAATTTTAACCTTTCTAAAGGTCATGTTCCCAAGACCCATGTTAACCATATTCAAATGATGGGATATATAAGCCATCAAATAGCTTTAAATACATATTGATATGAATAGGCATATTCCAAATATAGGATTTTTTTTAAATGTTTGTTATTTTTAATTTATTATATCATAATTTTAAAGGATATACATATTTCGTTGTTTCCATAATTTTTTTCTGCCTTAACGATATATGTGTTTCTAAGTATCTAAAATATAAAATATAAATGTCTAAGTATAATGTTATAGCGTGATTTTTCACACCTGATACATCATGCTTTGATGGTATTTCCATGTCCCTATGCAGACTCATTTTATCCCATTTGCTTACCATTACCCTAATGCTCCAGTGGAACCCCTAAAAACACATTTTTGAATATATACGTGGGTTACAAGTTTACAATCTGCGTATATGCATATTGCACCACTGTCACATGCGTACATCAGGTTTTATGCTAATAAATATAAATATTTGGAGTTTTCCCCATCAAGTAATGAATGATTTGATCATTGTCCTTCCATATGCCGGGAAACGCTCTGATTCAACCCTTCACTTCCCATCGAGGGGCTATATATTGAGTTATTATGAAGTGTTGAAGGAGGAGAAATTTGGAGAGAAAAGATATTATAGTAAATCCGTGCCCCAATGCTTGACTATGCACCCTTTTTTTCTTGATGTAGACATTAGTGCTCTTTCCCAAGCTTTCCTTTGTATGGATGATTGAAGTGGTGGAGGCCCGGGTGGAGGGAATCAATTTATCGATTTCGACGAGGTGCCGACAGAGGTTGTCTTTTATATCTCTATTTATATTAATAGAAATATCCATTTCTCATCCATTACTTCTGTAATTATGAATATATGTATCCATGGATGTAATTACTTTGTTTACATGTTGGAATTGAATATGCTAGATTAGATTCTAACCTTTTTATATATCATACTTGTATATCTTGTTGTTGTTGAGGACAATGTGTAGGGACACGTCTAATTGAAAGGTTAACAGGGATATTCTTTGAACATATGGAATAAGGTACACTTCCCATACCTTAGTGTTAGTTTCATTTATAAATTTAGATTGCTTTGAAATGGATTGATTTCTGGTGTCATCCTGTCTGTTGTGGTCCACCCCAAGACAAAAGAACTTTTCTCTGTAACATATAATATATTCTTTAAATCAACCATGTCATTCAAATGAGAGTAGTTGAAATTACAACAAACAATAAACATGATTGACATTAATGTTAATTTTCACTCTAGTTAGTTGCTTATGATATAGTTGTAAGAATACAATAAATTAAATGATAAAACCCATACTACAATGAACTAAATGGAAAGCAATAAATATCATATCTAACTATGGAGAATGGCATACATGATTCCATACAAACACAAATTACTTGACAGACATGAAACACATTTCACATCAGATTGGTTGTCAACCAACTCAAATTTTTTAAACATTATATCCAGTAATCTGTAACTTTCCATTTCCACCATCATAACATGAAAACTAAACAATATAATTAGACAATCATATATAACAATAACAAAATGATATCGTAATATGTAAATGATGAAATAAAACATGTGCATATCACTCTTTGTTTCCATCAACCTCATTATCTTCCTCAGTTGGCATGATAGCACTTTTGTTCTCAAAAACATGTTTAGATCTAGGGTTATGTCTTAATATAAAACACCAATATTTATCCAATACATATGGGTAAAAGAACACTTGGTTGCAATGTTTTGGAAAACATAAGGCTCCTAACTTTCATGCCTCATATTTCTAGAGTTGATATATATTAACCCACTATCATGATCTTCCTTTACATTATTCCTGATGAATGTGTCACACCACCTATACATAAAAATAACACATTAGAAATATGAGAATCCCTCTTGAATTATCTCTTGTATATTCTTTCCAACATAACCCAACATCCCTTTTATCATATTTCGATTGTGGTGACTAGCATGACTAGATTGGCCGAACTCAACTTCCACTCCATAGTCTTCTATAATACATCCATCCTCAGCATCCTTGATGTGAAAATGATGTCCATAATCACACATATATGGGAACGAATGCACCTATAAAAAAAGTTAACAAATGATGGTGTCATATGTCTAACTACCCAACCATTAATATATGAAACAAAGATGTTATAATTCAAACTTGTATTATAAAGTTAAAATGTACAAAAAGAGATTATTATTGAGTCGTTTTACCTGATCTCAATGTTTTGTGCATCCTCCTCTTCAGGTGGGTAACAACCGGATGGACCATCACTGGTACAAAATGAGATATAAATGACCAAAAAATTTACCAAAATCCGCATATAAACAACTATGTTTTAGTTGTCAACCACTGGTAATAAATTAGTAGTAACTTATCACGTGACCAAAAAGTAAAAATTAATTACCAAATATATGACCACAATATAATCTATAAACGGCCAAGCTAAATATGACCACATTTTTTGTCACATGATAAGTGACCGCTAATTTGTGACTAGTGGTCGCCAATTGAAAAGTGGTTATTTAGATGCGGAGTTTGGTCATTTTTTCGTCATTTATCTCTATTTTTGTAGTGGTCATTTATCTCTTTTTAGTGGTTTCAAAATATTTATAAAGCATGGAGGAATCAAACCACCAACCTCATGCCTATATGGCAGGTGCTTTCCATTAAGCTAGCACCCACAAATAGAATATATTATATAATTTTACATCAATGATATAAGACACAAGCATGGTCTGTTTCAAAAGGTTATATGGTCACAAAAAAGGCAAGGGACCACTCTATTTAACTAAGTATGGAACCTAACTCCAAGAGAAATTCGCAGGAAAAAAATTCATAATGTATAAGCTATTTTTTTACTAGTGGAATCAGAAACTAGGGCTGGGATGGTACTCGCATGGTATGGGGTCTAGGATCCATTCCCGCTACCACTATACCCCTAGATTCCCCACACCCACCCGTAAGACATGGGACACAGGTAAACTCTGGTGATATTTTATCTTGTGACCTCGTTTACAACAAGTGTCTTCATATCAAGCGACACTAATGAGCCACACTCGTTCGGGAAGTCATAATGTATAGGTTAATATAAGGTTTCACTTTCCTTTTGGAACAAATAAATAACAAACTAAACATCACTCTATCACATATTAAGAAGAGATGCATTCAAGGCAATAATCTTACTTGACCCTCCATAGAAGCTAAAGTCTTAGAGATATAAATAAGCTTTTAACTTAACAATGATATCAATACTAAATATAGCTCTTACATAGCTGCAAATATGTTCGTGTACAAAATCCATAAAATAACTAGATTATTTTAGCTATACAATTGACTTCCCATATCATACCTCCATGGCTTTGAAATATAAGCATTACCGTTAAAAATATCAAATCTTGTACAAAAGCTGGCAAAAATTGGATGAACTAGAATTATTGATTTGTATATTGAAATCCATTCCAATATAGAATTAAGAAGAATTAGAGACTTCGAGGATACCTCTTCTATAAGAATTAATTGATAAAAGATAAGTTGTGATTACTATTTCAATGTTGAAATACATATTTGAGCAATTATTAGATGTTGAAAACTTGCAAAATTCCACTTACTAACCCTTGTTGTCTCATAGAGCTTGTGTAAATATTAAAGATTGAAGGAAAACCACTAAGGTCTCAATCCTCCAACTCGTTCTGTAGAAGTTGAGTAATAGGAGGCTAGAATTCCTTGCATCCACACAATGTTTTATGAAAAAGAAATAAGGTTTTAAAAAACAAAATTATGCTCACTTTCTAGCCTTCCACACATAATGTGCACATGGAGAGTTTATGTACATGATATAGGTGCTTCCTCAATTGATCTATATGTTTGAACTCTCTATTACATTTTTTCACTCTTTCTCTGTCTCTTGAGGCCCATGAGTATTGTCACAAACATTTTAGCTCAACCTGCACATAGCTTTGATAATTTTATAATGTTGCTCATCATCAAAAAATGCATGTGCCTAAATGAAACCAATAATCGATTGCTTTTCACGCATTTGCTCCAACTGGTAGGGTACTAAAATCCCCTACTTCCTTGTACCAATATATGTTGCTTTGAGAATAGTATGAATACAACAATAATACATTATGAAGCATTGCTACTATGTATGCATTGGAACAAAGATGTTATACCTCATGTTCAATTACTTGAAACGTAATAAGATTCCTCACCTACCTTTGAAAGGCTTAACACGATATTCAAGTAAGTATATGCTTTTCTCATATTATATTATGCGGCAACATGTAGATGTTCTTTTCTAACCCTGCTACTATTTATACTTGAGCATTATTTTTCTTTTGGTTCATCACTAACTGATTGCAGTCAAGTACTTCTTCCTAGATGGTCATAACCATAAAAGTAAATTAAATCATGTTATCTACTTTCAGAATCCAAAGTTGTATGTCAAATTTTGATAGACCTTAACAAATTCATCAAAAACATCAAATTAGTGGTAACATCAAACTAACTAGCGGATATCCAAATTTCTTATACAAATACTTCGTTTTAATCTAAAACCAGTTATTTCTAATTCAGAACTTGAAACAATACAAACCATATGTATATCATTCCACTTCCAATGCAATCATTTTTACTCGACCCCATCTAGCTTAAAATATACCACTCAAAAGACCCCAGCAAAGCAAGGTTTCAAATCCAACCAAGGTCAGTCAAATTGATCCGAAGGGAACTTTATTAAGAAAAAAGTAAGGCTTCTCACCATAATCTCGTAGTTGAACTTTCTTTCTTCATGTGGGAGATGAAATAGAGCTTAGAAGTATTAAAAACATATAATGTAGAGAGAATCCTAGATATTGTGGGATATATAGTGTCACTAAAATTTAGCAGACTTAAGTACAAAGTCTAACCCTATAACTATATAAATAGCCTTTATTATTGGGGGGGGAAAGGAGTGTCTCAAAGAGATGGTAACAAACCTTACTATGTCACTAAGCCATCATTTATTTGTTCCGATGTTGGATTTTTGGTGAATGTTGCAAGAGTCACTTATTTCTCCTTCCCATTTTCAGTATCAATCCTTCTAAAAAGTTCATAAGGATATGGATAAAACATTTTGAAATGATGAGGAATTATCAAATTAAATCTCAATTCAAGGATGCATCAAGTTCTCTGGCAGACAAGAATCAAGTATCATGCAAGTCATTTTAGTTCAAATAAATTTTCAAAAAATTCTAATCGTTCATAATGTTACCATGGTGATTGAGAAAGTATTCTTGGGTGGTTGGCATGCCTTCCTTGAGTGAATTGTTAGTTCATAAACTCTTATATACACGAATGAATGCATGACTCTTTATTCTTCTTGTTTATATATATGCATTGCACTTTTTATTATGTATATTTAGTTGCACTAGAAGAAGAAAGACAACTTCAGAATCTTATGTAGAGGATAGAAAGAAAGTGTACAGATCCAAAATCCAATGAATCTCTATGCTTGTTGTAGGGTGTATGCTTGTTGTAGGTTGTCTATGCATATCCAACATGCCTTTACCATTAATTTTTACTAATAAAACCAATTACGGGATAATGGACCATACAAAAAGGTTGTCATAATACTTATCCATAGGGCCTTTTTATGTTAGGCAAGCGACCATACAAAAATAGGGGGCATTTTAGTCTTTAGGGAACAACTAGGGCTTAACACCTATGAATATTTCAAGCAATCTATGAAGACCAATTTTCTATCCAAGTAACATAGCTAATATCACTAGAGAAAGCAAGTGTTATTATCAAATTCAAAACCATACAATAATAATCACAACGTGTTGGAATGTGAATGTTGATGGATATGTATCACAGGTTGTACAAAAGATAAAAGTCCTTCCAATAAATATATATTATAACACATAAATTTAAATACTTAATTTTTTAATACACTTCATTTGACTAATAGTGCCACCCAATTGACACCAAAGTGGAAAACTATTATCACTATGGCTAGGAACTGTATTCATCACCAAATCTATCCTACCTGTGCAACCAAATTTCACAATGTCTTTTAGTTTTCTCTTTTGAAAGAGAGATTTAGGCATCACATGACACAAATATCATACCTATTTTGGATGAGAAATGCATGTTCATATCTAAAGTTACAATGTTGAATATCTTTTTGGAAAGTATTTCCAACAAGTTTCCCACCCACCTTCAACCCACATATTCACACTATTGGAAGATAAAACATTATGATTATACTAATCAAAAAATCGTATAATGTTAAATAATATCAATGGGAAAATGTAAATATGCATGCAAATAGTTGGTGGGGCCCAAATTATGTTCATATAATTAATATCAAGGTAAATACTAGTGAAAAACTAATTTTTTTGGCACATATAAGCCTTAGGTATGTCCAGTTGTGATTGCAAAAGATTCTAGTAATATATACTTGGTTGTGTGGAAAATTAGCTATTGGAGTAGATCATCTCAAGTGGGAACTTCGAATGGTAACGTACAAGAGTATATTTGTGCAAGAGGAAAATTGTCATCAGAGCTACATGGTACAATTATGAGCATGGAATGAAAATGACTAGAAACTACCGACTGGTATCAAAATGACTGACTTGAAGAAAAATAAAATATATGAAAATAAAAACCTATGAACAACCACAAAAAAGCACATATAAACATGTTGATTAGTATGGATGTGAATATCTTGAGAGGATGTTAGGTAGTCTCAATTTCATTCTCTTTTGAATATGTCGAGCAAGTGTATCCACCAAAATGATCTTGTCATGATTATTTTGTGGAGACCCCACCAAAATTGACTTCAAAATCACACTCTATGCCCTCCATGTTGTTTCTAATGAAATGTTTTACCCTACAGATCTTGATTGTGTTGTAGCAATAGAAATAGACTAACTAGTCAAAGCCACCTATGGAATCTCTTAGGTCATTCGTGGTCCCTAACTCAACAAAAACACTTGAACAACATCAAGGATTTTATGGTGACCTGTCAAATTTTTTAGCACCATTTACAAGTTGATGTTGATGAAGTTTAGTGCTTTGGAAATCGTTGGATCAAGTTACTTTTGACCCCAGTAGTCTTCAAAGGAAATGAAATTATCAATGGTCAATGTTTCTTGTTGATGAAGGGAGGATAAAGGTCAATTTTAGATTCTTGGGCACAAATTTAGGATAGAATTAATGATATATTGATGGTCATCTTCAGATAACACATTATATGTATTATGGCATAAACTATATGTGCCTCTCCTATTATACTATTAAGGTTTATTAAGAATATTGGCATGACAATCCATAGTAGTAACATTATAAATATCCTTGTCAATAAGTTTCACTTGTACTAAAAAGGAAAGTGTGCAAGTTTGAGTAATCTTGGTAGATGCCACTATATTTTCTAAATAAGTTGATAGGTGTACAAATATGGGGTTGTTGGAAGCTTTAGTTTATCAATAATTGTTTGAGATATTTAATATTTTGGGAGACTTTTCAAAAATGCAATCAATTGCGAAATTATCAATTAAATGAGCTTTGGTGACAGCAAATTTTCTTGGAGTAATCCCCTTGTTTTGTGTTGATTAATATTGTATCATGGAGTTCCCCCCCCAATTTCCTCTGAAGGTCAAGACTCTCCATGCATATGAATTATTTCTGACAATGCACTGATAGTTGCTTCTTTTTCTAACATTTGCATAGCTACTAGTATTTGGCCTTTCATATCCTACTCATACATAAAACTTCTCAACTTCCCTAAGATAAATCGGGAAAGATCCACTTGGAGGGTAATTTACATCGATGTTTCGAAATAAAACCAATAGGATCCAAGTATTGAGTGCTACAAGGACTTGAAATTGTCCCTAATCATCCAAGTATCTCCTAGAAGGGAACCCTTCCACAAGAGTGGGGCAGTGAATAAGAAATTATACTCAACTTGAAACCATAACTAAAACATATTTGTAGCCAGACATATTCAACAAACATGTTCCATTTTTTCATCCTTTCCACATATAACACACACAACATCTATCGCACCAATCTTAAGAAGCCCATGCTTGACAACCAACTCTTGCTTGGGCAGAAGCCATCCCCATATCTTGCGTTTAGAATAAAATTGTGATTTTTAAATGCATTGAAATCTCCACAGGGAATGTAGTGAATGTGTCTCCACAAGGACCTTCACCCACCACATTTTTTCGAACAAATTCCAATGTTATAAGTGTGTCTCACCATATTATAAAGATCCTTCGTGATACAAAAATAAAATGCCACCATTCCTCCATGCCTAGTCCCTTCAAAATGGTCCAAATCCATGCAACTCCATTTTAAAAAGGCAAGAAACGGGGATCATGGAGAAAATACTTTAAAACATATCGTTCAAACCATTGAAATTTTGATTCCAACTAAGATCCCACCGGGTAAAGCACTATTGGTGATCTTGATCTCATAAATTCTTCCAAAAAAAGTCTTTTTTTTCCAATATTTTGCTAGAAAACTTAGGTGAAAGACTAAATTTTCTATTAGAATACAAAATTGTCCAAGTAAACCTTGTCACAAGGTCCCAAGCAACATGGTGCCCCTTAAGTTTCCAATTAATAAAAATAGACACATTTTTTCAATCTACCCACACCCTATTAAGTGAGGCAAACCTTGTGATCACGAGGCTTTGCACAATCCCAATTATTTCACAAAACTGGAAAGGGAATTTAATACCCTGAATGTGTTAAGCTAGTTGAATCTTGTGTTGAACATAAACTGGCCAAGGGGCATCACTGTCTACTACACACACAACCAATTTACCTGCAATAATTACCCATTGCATTCTTATGTGAGGGAGCCCCAAACTCCCTTGCTTTTTTGGTAGTGTATAAACATCCCAGGCCACCAGAGGGTCTAATTTTCCCATATTTCTTTCCTCAAAGAAAAATTTTGCAAATGCACTCCAACAATATTTATGTTGTACAAACAAGAGAATAATAAATGTCTCCAATGTTCCAAGATCCTCTCAACCACTGTCACCTCTCCTAAAAGAGGAAGATCACAATGATTCCAAGATTGAAGTCTCTTTTGAAACATGGCCATGATACATATCCACTAATAAACAAGAGAAATTGGCACACCAAAAGGTATTCCTAAGTATCTAAAGATATTTCCAAATTTAATAAACTTTCTTATAATACAACCAATGAAGGGGTTTATCACCCATGAAAAAGGCATCTATTTTCTCCTCGCTAACAATCACCCCTGTTGTATTTACAAAAGTGTATATAAATAAAAGGGTACCCTCAGTTTATTAAGCCAATTTAGATGTTAAAGCCAAATCATCCACACGTCAATGGAAATTAAGAAGCTGATTACCACCACACTAAGATATAACTCAAATTTTCCCTTCCATTATAGTAGTATCCGACAAATAACCTAGGGAATTTCATATAATGACATACATACAAGGATAAAAGGGGAAACTTTTCTAAATAGATAAATGTGACTGAATAGGCTCAGATGAAAGGCCTCTCTTTTCTCCTTCTTATCATAAAAGTGGATACATGCCCACCATCTAAATATTTACATCGAAATTAAAGAATCATATGAGACTGCTTCGATCAATTAGGCAATTGTGATTAGTATGAACTAATGTTGGGTATTTTTGGGGGTTATTGGTGGCTACAATCTGTGAGCACGAAGATGAAAATAGGGGAAACATAAGTTGGACAATAAATAGGTGGATAGAGCCTACACATAGACATGTAGAGGCTTCCAAATGTGCGTATGTCAAACTTTGGATGACTTGTTTACTGCTTCGAAAATGATTATTTCCTTTGTGCAAGAGAATAATGGGAGTTCTAGATGGAAATGGGGTGTTTTTTAAAAGAACATGCAAGGCTTCTTCATATTCACAAAATGATTGCTTAATATATATGTTTTTCGATAAGCAACGAGGTGATCGGGCTTGTATTAATGTAGAGACCCAAGTTCAAATCCCTCCTTGGACATGATTGTAAATATGGCTTGAACATATAAGAAGTATATCTTAAAAAAAAGATATATGGTTTTCATTCTACATAGATCTAATATCATTTCTTTGATTTTGTTGGTCTTCCTTGAAAATGTTGTTGGATCTTATAAAAAGGTGATGATATAATGATCAATATCAGTTGACTAACATGGTGTTTGTTTAGTGATATTTGGTATGATATTAGGAAAGAGATTTGAGTGCAGATTCTATCTGTTATAGTTGGCATGCAGTGAATACAAACAATTTTTTATCCCAAAATAAATTTTATATCTTGAACATATGGAGGCAAAATCCAAGTATCATATCTCTATCTCAAATTCTAGGTTTTTTTTATGTGCATTAATGTGTAAGAGATCCTTTAGGGTCCAATGGTCATTTATTCAATTAATCTTGTAAATTGGTCATCTAAAAGTTCGGTTTTCGTTAATACTTTAAGAAAATCAATAAAATTATAAATATTTAATGGCTTAGAGGAAGCAGTCCTTCCTTATTTAGGTATTTCAAGCTATCATATCAAAACTCATTTTTTCTAAATGATCTTCATCCTCCAAAAGTTTAGGCAGACCCACATTTTTGCTTGATGTGATATAATAGTTCCTACAATAACTATTGATAAACAACAATTTACTTGTCAGTGAACGAAAGATACAAAATCCAAATAACCCAAGATGACACGTACTTACCTTCTATGCAAACCACATTTATAACTTCTAAAGGATAACTTGGAACACACTCCCACAAATATGCATGAAAGCAAACACTACAAAACCCACAAAGCAGGGAGAGAACAATGAAGTAATTATTAATATGGAAAAATTGAGTATAGATATATTATATTGCGGTAATAACTTGTAATACACCATAACAACTCTTTGTCAAACTTCACCCCCATATTTGGTGCCAAATATGTTTTAAATGTTGCAAAGGAACAGATAATTCAAATATGTTGAGTTTCTAGTATTTGATATCTGTTGATGACCAACAAAGGTCTATGCACCCTAGCACAAATGCCAAATGAATTCAATACGCATGCATGGGTATTTAAATAAGAGCACAATAGGAATTCATGGGTATTTAAATTTCCATAATTTAAGAATGTATGGGTATTTAAAGAAGATCACAATATGAATTCTTGCATTCAAAGACTCCATCAAAGAGTTCAATGGAAAATATTTCCCATTCCAAAAGAAATTGATCCTCAACTAGAAAAGTTGACTTTGAGTTACTTCTACCACTAATTATCTCAAGGACAAGTACCCCAAAGTTGTAAATGTATCCTTTGTTTTTCAATTAACCACGCATTGCATACTTTGGGGCTAAATAACCACTAAAAAATACAATGAGAAACACAAATTTAGTTTTAGTTAGAAATAGTGAATGTTTCTTTACACTTTTATGCAATCTTCCTTTCTAGACTTTTGGATCATTCATTGAAGATTTTTTCATATAAACTTTTGGACCATTTTTTACCTCAAGGCATGACGTCTCTTAGCAATTTGTGATATTCTGAAATCAAATTCATTGCAAAAATTTAACATGGGTGCTTTATAACTCTAGAATCGCTCTACTCGAAAGAATGATTCAAGATTATATATATTATCTATGGATTTCTTTTCTCAGATGTATCAAACTTGTTCTTTCCATAACATGAATTTCTTCATAGTTATCATTCAAAATAAATATTTGGTTAAAGCCAAGATGTATCTCTAATCATTGTTATTAGATAATATAAAGGAGGAACATATACATTAAAGCAAGAAATATATCAAACACTATAGAATTTTCTACTGAGAAATGGAGAAAGCACATGAAATGAAAATCTAACTCCATTTATCACCTAACACCCCTATTAAAAAATTAGACAAATTTTCTAGAAAAATGACTCATTGGGAAGAGTTCGTTAATAATCTTACATCACTCTCCAATTGGGCAGCACCAAAACATATCCTTGTTCATATGGATTCCACAACATTGTGTAATTATTAAAATCTTAGCCAATGGATGTAACTCATATTCCCACAGTCGATCTGATCCACTAACATGAAATTTTGGGGAAGGAATTAGATAATAGGTTGAGACAAGTAGAGAAAAACAATGACCTCAATTATTCCATGAGAATAAACACCTTTATACACAGTTGGATGATGTGCATGAGGAAAAGAATACCATCAATCGATAGAAGGAAGTAATTGAGGAGAAAGTAGAACGAATTCAAAATCACATAGGATTGATGTGGCCTAACATGTGATTCACACACCCTGATGATTGGGGAATTATCTCAAACTATTTTCCTCATATATATTATAGAGAAAGCACAACATGTCGCGAAGATGGATGCTTCTCTGCTACTTGAACCACAAACATTGGATTTGGATCTTTATATGTAGGTAAATAGATATGTAACCATAACTTCAACCGGATCAATTGGATAAGGAACTACATGAAAGGAAGTCTGAAGCTATTGATCTTATGTATTACCTGGAAATGATGGATCTTCCTTCTTCACTACTACTAATGATGCTTCTTTGTTTCTATTATAATTTCCCTCAAGAGTAGAGACCATTCTTGGTGCATGTGACAAACAATGTGTCTTTCCAATAATTCATGGACCAAGATCTTCAAAACACAAGCATGGCAAAAAAAATTCTTCACGACTTCCCTATTAGGAATGATGCATTCAGGAGACAGTAAAAGGTCAAAGAACCATCTAATTTCGAGGATTTGGGGAAAATTTATAGTTGTAGGGGCACCTGT
This sequence comes from Pseudotsuga menziesii, assembly GCA_001517045.1. Lineage (NCBI taxonomy): Eukaryota > Viridiplantae > Streptophyta > Pinopsida > Pinales > Pinaceae > Pseudotsuga > Pseudotsuga menziesii. Next base: position 47,343 of record LPNX010481366.1, read on the forward strand.
CTAGTTGAAGATGATAAGGGGCAATAAGATGTAGTTTCTATTAGAATGAGTCCTTTGTCTTTGGATCCATCGAATGGGTGATCATTTGAATATCCAAAAAAATTATAAGAGATTCTAGATATATGCTATACACAGAAGTTTGCATTCAATTTACTGATGCCAGGGATTGATGCTCCCAAATCCAATTTCTTAGGTGAGATTTTATAGAAAATTTTTAGGTTTAAAATCACAACCATGAGATTTCAAATTTATGATTTTATGGTGAACTATTTTTCAATGATCTTGAAGCTAAATAAATGTTCAATACCTGGTTAAATATCTTCTTCATCATGTATTATGCTCCTCCTCCAATGTGAAACACGACTCACACTAGTGAAAAGAAAAGAATATGCACTGCTATTAGTAAAAATATTGAAAAGTAAGAACCTTTTGTTTTCTGATTTCGATAGGTTTTCACCCACTTTGTTTGAGCATTGCTACAGCTTCATATGTAACTTTTTTATCTAAATTTCCATCAATAACATGGGTATCTTATTGAAAAGTATGGTTAGAGTTTTGGTTAAGGATGCATATCCACAAGTAGCAAGGTTTGTACTTGATCCCTATGTGTCATGCATCACTGCAACTCCACATACAACTCTATGAGTTGATTTTCTACCAGTGACATGGGTACCTTGTTGTATGCCACGATCTAACATTTTGATTAAGGATATGTATACACTAGTAGATAATTTTGATTTAGATCTCCAATGCAATGCTTATGCATCGTTACAACTCCACATATAACTCTATCAGTTGATGATACAAAATGAATCTGATTTATTGAAGAGAATACACACACACACACACACACACACACACACACACACACACACACACACACACACACACACACANTTAGTTTTTTTTATGTTAATATTTATTAATTCTTATTAGTGTGTCTTATTTATTTATTATTTTTATATTCATAACATTTCCACCCCGTTTAAGGGTAGCTTTGTCCTCAAAGTTGATTTTGTTGATGTCAACATTTTCCTGGATTTGCAATGAAGCGTTGATTTGAGATGTGTAGTTTGGATTGGTTTCTTTCTCTTGATATGGGCTTGGACCTTGTGTTGTAATATTTTATTCTTGAGTGGTAAGTTTCTCAATCCTTTTAACCTGTAATTACTTGTTTTCCATATCATATTTTGGATTCCATTTATGAGAAAATGTGGACCTTCATTACCATCACATTTCTTTTTAGTATTTATGGAGAAGAAACTTTGTTGAATGCTACTTCTTACATCTATAAATAATGATATTTTGCAATTTTCTGGTATAAGTTTGGTTAAGTCGTTAGTCCATATTTAAACAATTGTTACAACTATTGGGATCCTCGAGAGATGCAAGATATTAAGATGCCAAATATTTTTCATCATGGGTGTGTTTGTTTTGGGTAGATTTCTTACCATCTCAACATCACTGATGTTTGAACAATATCCCTTCAATTCTTCAATGACTATACGGTTTTTAAGGATGAATATCTACCTTCATGCGCTTCCTCCAAAAGTTAATCCCATTATATTACTTCCATGACTATTTGTATTGGTTATGGATCGAACATTGGATGTCATAATAATGTAGGTATTTTTAAGAGAAACTCTTTGATATTGGAAATCAAAATGATGGTCATTCTTAATTGTTTGGAATTTGAAAATGGCAGTGTGATCTTTCTCAATTTCATTAAGCAATATTATTTAAAAATTACTTCCATCTTACAGCTTCAGTGAGTGTGTACTTTAATTCTAACAATTTCAAAGATGTGTAGTGGTTTTCATAGATATGATGCACATCTAAACCAATGTCAACCTGATCGAAAATATATAGGTCTTGTACCAATTTTCTCTGAATCGTAGCCTCCATGGATTCATCGAAAGGAATTTTAAGATCCGTCATTCTTGATTTCCACATGTCTGCATCGAAAGCTTCAAGTATGGAGCAACATAAGTGTTGTTCATATGCAATAACTTGCTTAATAGGACTTATTGAACATTTGGGTGCAATAACTACTATGTCATCTGGTTCAGCAACAATAGGAACACTATCATATTCACCATAATTTGAAATGGAGGCGACATTCTTCATTATCTTTTCTGCCTCACTATCTACACTTGTATTTTTAAAACCATGACCAATCTTTCCACCCTATTTAAGTAGATATTGACTGCTTTTTCTTGATGGTGCAATTTCATGGAGTTTCTTAACTACCAAAATTTCCTGGAAATATTCATTGGGGAACCTTGAGATTATGTATGTTTGACGTTGCTTCCTTATGTTGCAATATTTTACATGGGCATGGATTCCAATTTCATCAATCAAATCAATAGTTGTATATGGAAAAACTAGTTGAGAACAATGTGCAAGTGCATTTTTATGCTCCTTGTTCTCTCCAAACATGGTATTGCCATTTTTCATCATGATTCTTAATAGGAGAAATTTGGGTTGCATTTGGCATGCCAATAGCTAAGGTAGATCCATAATCTGTAGCATTGTAATCCACAACTAGTGGATGTTATCTAATGAAAATACATGCTTTGTCGCCTTGTTGTTGTCGTCTTTTTATTTAGTCTCTATTGTAGTTACCCTTATTTTATATTCCTTGTTTCTTATGCATGTGACTTCTTTTGGATACTTGCTAGCAACACTAGCTTGAATCTCATCAAGGTCATCTCAACCCGTTCCAATTATGTGGGAGACATAGGTTTTAAATCTCTTCTCATCATAAATTTCATCGAGTGTGGGTGGATTTGGAGTGACCATTTCATCTTTCTCCCTCTTGAATTGCTCAAGAAGCATTATCAATTCTTCATGGAATGACTTCATGGGTAAAATTTTGAGTCTTACTTAATAATAGGAATTAATAGTATCCAATGAGATTTAAATTTTTATGATAATAATTATTATTTTACAATAATAATATTATTATAATTTTTTTAAATGAATAAAATTAAAGTTTTAGGTTAATTTAATAATAATAATAATGTCTTAATAGTGTAAGAAAAAAAATATTATAACAATAATATATAATATTTTTCTAGAATGGTGAGTTAGGGATTTTAAAATATTGTAATAACATATATTATTTAATAATAATAAGATTATTATAATATTAATTTGGAAGTTGATTAGGGTTTTGTTAGGAGAGATGGGCTGGAGTTGGTGATGCAAATGTGGACATCAAGGCGAGGAGTGTTGAGCAATGTTAATGTACAACAAAGGCAACGGTGCACAGACTGTGGAAATGGATGCGTTGGTGGGTAGAGAGAAGGACTGTGGAGAGTGGAGGATGAAAGGTGTAGGGGAGAAAGGAGGTATGGAAAGGCTAGATGGAGGGAAGAATAGGTGGTATGGTGTAGAGAGGAGGTGAAGGATAATGTGGGATGGGTATGTTGCACAATGCATGTGAGGAGAATTCACATGAGGAGTTTGAAAGGGGAGTGTGGTGAGATCTCAATTGTATGAGGGGGAGTCAGGCATGAGCTTTAACTAGGTGGTATGTGGAGAGTGTTGGGCACAAGGTTTAGGTGGAGTGTTGATGAGAAGATTTGGGTCTTGAAGTGCGTGGGAGAGAGTGTGGTCTACATGGAGGTGTGGAGGGTGTTTAGGGTGCCAGGAGGGGGGTGGGGGTATGAAAAGCAAGTGCAATGGGAGTAAAGGAGTGCACAGTAGTGGAAGTAGGGGAGATGTAATTGGGGATGATAGGTTCATGGGTGGGCATGGCTAGGGAGTGGATTGTAGGTAATTTGGTGTAGGAGCAAGTGATGGGAGCGTTGGGAGTGCATAGGAGATGAGAAGCAAGTGGATGTGTGGGGAGTGGAAGACTGCACAAGATGGAGTGAAGGAGAAGAATCCATGAGAGAGATGCATGCAATGATGGGAAGGAAAGAAGGGAGAATTGAGTGAGGGTATGATAACGATAGATGAATAGGAAGGGAGAATGAAGATGGAGTACCCAATGAAGAGAGGAAAACAGGACCTGTCACCAATGATACAAACTGAATATGGTTTATTGAAGAGAATCCATCCTCAGTAATAATATATATATAGAATGAAATAGATGATGATATTACAATGATTGGAATGCCTTAAATATAGATTGGGAACCAATATTGAGGACTTGCATCCTTTAGTTTTTATTATGTTTAATATTTATTAATTATTATTAGTTTGTCTTTTTTATTTATTATTTTTATATCCGTAAGAGTTGAATTTCTACCAATGACATGAGTACCTTGTCAAATGCTTGAGCATGGAATTTTGGATAAGAAAGCATATCTATAAGTAACTAGCTAAGATGTTGATCCCTCATGTAATGTTCATTCATCACTACAACTCTATGGGTTAATGAATTTGTAACATTGATGTGCAGGTTCTCTTATTGAACACCCTAGTCTAGGGTTTTCGTGAAGGTCCCATATCAATAGGGAGTTGGTTCAACACAATTTACATGATCACTCATGTCTCTTCTACGTAGTAATGTTACAATTTACTAGTGTCTCTTCTAGGGGGTCTCTGAATCCATCTGTAGATTTAAAATTTAGTAAATTGTACAAATTCATTATCAAAATTGTAAGTTTCCATTGTCATGATTACACAAATAAGAATGACCAAATAAATGAGAAATTCATATTCTCAATGTTATTGTTATGCAGGTATTTTTATTTTAGTTACTTGTTATATGGTCATATATTTTATCCCATGACAAAATTGGTCATTTATCTTGGTCATTTTTAGTTGTATCACTTAAAATTGCTCAAGTTTGGTTGTTTATCCCTTGAAAAAAATGTGGTGACCAAATTTTTTGGTCACCTAGTCATTTATCTCTCATTTTGTACGAGTGCATATTTCTCTCTAACTTGTTCTGCAACCCATCTATTGAGACATATCATTGGCATATTTTCTTTTAAATGATCTAGAAAAGGTATGCTTCTACCATGCAACAGCTTGAATTATTTTATGTCAATGTCTCGTTCCCTCCTCTTCTCTTCATACAATGCGACCCACGGTTGTGTTTCCTCTACGTTGTAAAGAATGAATTTATTGATTGCATCAATTTCTAAATTCGTTGTTGTATTCATGGAAACAAAACCACATTCGGTACGTATGGGATCACATATATATTTTTAAGTTTATCGTGAATAGTTACTATGTGGAAATGAGAAGATCAAAAGATAAGTCACTTAATCCTTATCATGCACCTTTTTACGTTTGTTTCCAGTACCTACCCTTCCCTTTTTTCCTCATTGTGTTCATCATCCCAAATCATTGTGCGTGGTGTGTGTTGATGTAGTCACTAGCATAATAGAATGAATCATATATTATGTAGCCCTTGGGTTTTTTCCTTTGTCAAACAAATACCTTCAATTTTTTCATCATCATGTTCATCATCCCAAATCATTGTGTGTGGAGTGTGGTTGACTCTATTTGATGTAGTCAGTGGCATAATAGAATGACTCATATATTATGTAGCCCTTGGGTTTTTTACTTTGTCAAACAAATACCTTCAATTTTTTCATCTACCTCTCCAAGAAGAACATCCAGTGACATGAAACCACCCTGACTAATTCAACCTTATCGACTCAGTGAATTATAAGACAAACATGTGATTCCAAAAAACTCGTCGGTAGTTCCTTCTCAAGCATACAAACAATCTTATCTATCTCTTAGTGCCACCAAGGAATGCTAGCAATGTAAATATTCTTTGATGTGATCCATTGTACAAATGCAGATAGACTAGATATGGCATGCCACAGGTCATAAAGAAAGTCATGGTTCACATATCCACACACGAACAATGGATAATGACACTACAAAGTAAACAGAACTAGTTAATTTCATTTTAACTTGTGTGTTAAACTATATAAAAAAATTAAAATTTTTTTTGCTAATGTTATACATACCCTTAGAAGGTTGAGATGGTTATGTGATTTCAAACTCGACAACTTTTCGTCTACAGTGAAGCAACATCGTAGATTAGACCCGTATAAAGATTGTTCCTTCACACCCAATATAACGTCTTTTGCCAAATTAATATATTTTTTCAAAATCCATGGGACATCACCTTTTTTAAATGAAAAAGAGAGGTTGTCCTCTCCTCTATTTTCTTCTCTTGGCCAATGCTTCTTTTAGTATTTAAGGAAATAATATCTTTCTTGGTAGACAACTTGTCATTTTTTTCGGATGATATGTGACTCCACAAAGAACATGAAACATTTTTAAATATATGCATGGGATCTAGTAAGTGGAAAATATTAAGATGCTCCCAATATGGAGCTCATAAAATATTGATTTCCTTTTCATCCCTTTAGGCATTTTTTCAACATAGGTGTCAAATAATTCAAGATCAACGAACATATGTTCCCCATTTGAATTGAGCATCTATGCAATTTCCTTCTCCTTCTCTCTGTCATATGCCCTAATCCAGTCAATCAATGTCACTATTTCAGGAATTTGGGTTCTCTATGGTTTACCATTGAACGCATATGGAATTCTTCTATAAGGGTGGTTTTCTGAGAGGAATACCCCAAAGCGGGCATGCACTGTCTTTCGTAGGTATTTGGACCACCTAGCCTTCATAGAATTTCCACAACATTTACATCCATGATAACCTTTTATTACAAGACCCACGATGTTATAGTATACAAAGCATGCAGTTAGTGTTGAATATGAAGACAGACACACTAAAATAAATATGCCAAAAAATATTGCTTTGAATATAAACAAATCAAACAACATATTTACCTGAGAAAAATCATAACCCTGGATAATCATGTGTGGTGTACACACATATTCCATACAAAGTAAAACTCCTCTCTAATGGGATGGGTATTGACACATCAAGTACCTGTATCCCCTCCCATAATTCCTTCAATTCCGTGATCAATGGTTGTAGGTAATCATCCATATTCTTCACTTATCTTCTACTAGGGACTATAAGAGCCAATATAAGATGTTCTTTCTTCATGAACAACCATGGGGGGATATTGTTATTTATCACTAGTACATGCCAAACAATATAGGTGGTGTTTATTTGAGAAAACGGGTTGTGGAGATCAATGGCTATGTTGAATCGAAGGTTTCATACTTCATTCTTGAATTTACCGAGACATGTATCCTCTATATGCTTCATGGCTATTGAATCTATTGGGATTCACATAACTCCTTCCTTACTTCAGTGCGTTGCATGTCATCCATGCAGTATAGTTAATTCTTTGCAATGAAAGAACCTTCAAATCCTTGTTATTATAGGCATGTTCCTCAATATCTTATGAGGAGGACCATGTGCTTTAGCTTTGCTTTTTTATTCTTGGTACCTGTCATGCCCACATTTTGGACACATCTATTTGTCTACATATCCGCCTCTATATAGAATACACTCATTAGGACATGCGAGATATGATATATACTCCACACCCAACATTTTCAACATTTGTTTTTCCTCTTCGCAGTTATTGGGAAAGACATTATCACTCAAAAGTGCATTATATTTGAATAACATGTAGTTAGTGGGCAAAATAAATGTACCATGTCATTTAGTGTTCATAAAATAGACCATTTTCTTTGTTGATTTTGTGACAAGCTTAATCAAAATATAAGATAGTTGATGGTAATTTACCTCAAAAGTAATGAGAAACATGTGTCTCACATGCCATACATTGCTTTCAAGTTGTGTAGGAACATCGTTGTCCCCAACTGTGTAGACTTTAAATGGCTAGGTCAAAAGAGAGGGGTGTTGGAATCCGATTTAAGGTTTTCAGAGAATGCTTCAATGATATGAGTGTCATAACCTAGATTATTTTCTTAGAATTTATGTAACAACATTTCATCCATGGCACTCGTTTGTCGTAATAACTCATCCATACCAACCTATACTTCATTGCCTCCATTGCCAACATGTAAATAAATACTATTATTGTAGGCATTCCTAATTGGTGAGTTGTTATAATTTTATCATTTAAGCTAGCATTATATTAGGATCTTTAACTGAGAGAATAACAAGCACAGCAATCAAACACAAGAGACAATGAAAACAATGTTTTTCCTCGGGGAAACCATAAATGGAGAAAACCCCACAACTTCCTCAGAGATAGAATCAACACCAAAAGTAAAACCCCAAAACAATAAGATGATCTCCCAACAGCAGTAGCCTCTTTCTTTCTAGCCCCAGCAACTTCTTCTCTCTCAGCTATGCGCTACAACTGAGTGTGAGTGAGTGTGTGTTAAATAGAGAGGCCCACTCTCTATTTATACTAATTCCTATCTTGACAATAACTCACTAGGGTCGACTTCTCTAGGAGATTCTAATAACCCTAGGGCCCTGGAACTGTAGGGACTTTAACCCTTGAACAATAGGAGGGTTACCCACAATGACTTGACATGACTTGTTTACATTATTGAATCTCCCGATAGGAACATCGGGGCATGACATGACTCAAATACATTACAAATACTTCCTGGAATAAACATCGGGGTACAAGACATAAGATATACAAGTGAATACATTCCGAAGTTACAAATACATCAACACTCCTTCTTAACTAGGAAGGTATTCTCTCGACACAATTTATCAGCACAGGTCTTCTTCTCCGTATAATCTGGATCATCAATGAGTTCTCATCATCGTCATCTTCAATTCATCTTCATCTTCAAGTTATATTCATCTTGAAGTCATCTTCTTCTTGATCTGGATCATCACTCGATCTAGATCATCACTACTGGATCATCTCTGCTAGATCATCATCATTTGATATAGATCATCACTGCTGGATCATCTATGCTAGATCATCATCACTGGGTCATCATCACGGGTGCTATCTCTTGATTCTTCTCGTCATAGGAAGTTCTAAAGAGCCAAACCTTTTTCATGTTGGATGTACATCTACAGAGCCAGTCCTTTTTCATACTGGATGTATCATCACAGAGCTAGCCCTTTTTCATACCAGATGTGGCATTTACACAGAGTCAGTCCTTTTTCATACTAGATGAGTCTTCACAGAGCTAGTCCTTTTTCATACTAGATGTGGGATCTACACAGAGCCAGTCCTTTTTCATACTAGATGAGTCTTCACAGAGCTAGTCCTTTTTCATGCTAGATGTGGGATCTACACAGAGCCAGTCATTTTTCATACTGGATGAGTCTTCATAGAGCTAGTCCCTTTTCATGCTAGATGTGTGATCTACACAGAGCCAGTCCTTTTTCATACTGGATGAGTCTTCACAGAGCTAGCCCTTTTTCATGCTAGATGTGGGATCTACAGAGCTAGTCCTTTTTCATACTAGATGTGTCTTCACAGAGCCAGCCCTTTTTCATGCTGGATGTGGGATCTACACAGAGCTAGTCCTTTTTCATACTAGATCTGTCTTCACAGAGCCAGCCATTTTTCATGCTGGATGTGGGATCTACACTGAGCTAGTCCTTTTTCATACTAGATGTGTCTTCATTTTCATGCTGGATGTGGGATCTACACAGAGCTAGTCCTTTTTCATACTAGATGTGTCTTCACAGAGCCAGCCCTTTTTCATGCTGGATGTGGGATCTACACATAGCTAGTCCTTTTTTCATACTAGATGTGTCTTCACAGAGCCAACCCTTTTTCATGATGGATGTGGGATCATCACATACATCTGACAATGGAAGGAACCAATCCTCTCACCATGTCACAACTCTTACATCCGACCATGGAAGGAACTAATCCTCTCACCATGTCGAAATGGCACAACACTTACATCTTACCATGGAAGGAACCAATCCTCTTAGCATGTTAGAAGGGTGCATCACTTACATCTGACCATGGAAGAAACCAATCCTCTCACCATGTCAGAAGGGCTCATCACGGACTCATCACTTCCTCTTGGGAGGAATCTCGATCTGGAGAACACCAAGCTTCTCCCTGAAGTACTCAAACTTCACCCTAGCCAATGGCTTAGTCAACACATCAGCTATATGTTCATCTATCGCAACATACTGGAGCTTCACTGTTCCTCTCTACACCATATCCCTGATATAGTGATACTTGATCTTGATATGCTTCGACTTGTCATGGAACACCGGGTTCTCTGACAACTTCACACAACTCTGGTTGTCACAGTATATATAAGTAGAATCTAACTAGAGATCAAATAAATTAGGCAGTAGCTTCCTCAGCCATACTACCTCACAACTAGCTAAACAAGCTGCAACATACTCTGCTTCAGCTATACTTAGTGCCACATAGGATTGCTTCCTACTAAACCAAGAGATCACACCTAATCCCATACTGAATCAGCACCCTGAAGTGCTCTTCCTATCGATGGCACTGCCTGCCCAATCTGAATCAACATAACCCTCTAGGTTAATCTTCTGATCAGCCTTATACTTGAGCCCATAATCAACCATACCCTTCAAGTACCTCAAAATATGCTTTGCAGCAATCAAGTGAACATGTCTCGGATTTGTCAGGAACTGGCTCAAGGTGTTCACAGCAAAGCAAATATCTGGTCTCATATTCGTCAAGTACATCAAGGACCCAATATTCTGACGATACATCATGGCATCAACTGACTCAGATGAAGCCTCACTCAATAGCTTCAGGTTTGATGCCATAGGTGTGGTTAAGGCCTTGCAGTCCATCATCCCAAATCTCTTCAGGATCTCTATTGCATACTTCCCTTGTCCTAGGAAGATTCCATCCGCATTCTACCACACCTCCATGCCTAGAAAATAATGCATCATGCCCAAGTCCTTCATTTCGAACTCGACAGCAAGCTTTCTCTCCGTATCAGCAATCAACCCATCCATACCTATTACAAACAGATCATCTACATACAATAGGAGCATCACTGGGTTTCCATCTTCAACCTTCTAGTAAAGGTTGGAATCTGCTTTACTCTTGGTAAATCCCAAACTAGATAGAAAGCTATCAATTATGTCGTACCATGTCCTAGGTGCCTATTTCAAACCATACAGGGCTTTCTTCAATATACACACATGAGACCCCTGTCATGTGTCTCAAAACCAAGTGGATTCTCCACATACACTTCCTCTTCCACTACACCATTCAAGAAATTAGTCTTGACATCCATGTGGTGTATCTTCCATTTCATCACTGCAGCCAGAGCAAGTACTGATCTGATGGAAGTGTATCTGGATATAGGTGCAAAAGTTTCTTCATAATTTATTCCTTCTTTCTAGGAGAAGCCACGAGCCACAAATCTTTCTTTATATTTTTCTATGCTGTCATCTGCAGCATGCTTGATCTTGTAGATCCATTTGGAAGTTACTACAGACTTCCCCTCAGGTCTTGGGACAACATCCCAAACATCATTCTTCATGATTGATTGGTATTCTTCAATCATAACATCATTCCATTCTTTCTTTTCTATTGCTTCTTCATAGTTGGAAGGTTCTTTATCAATGAAATCACATAATTAGGATACATAACTGGAACAAGACCTGGTTCTTTTCTTTTCTCTGTGTGAGTCTTCTGGAGCCCCATATCTTTCTGCACCTTGGATAGCTTCTTGTACCCAAGTAGGTTTCCTCTTGTGAGGATTCTTCTCTTGAGGTGGATCTACATGTTCTTGAGATTATTCTATTTCTCGATCTTCTTCTTGATATTCTTCATTCATGGTTGTGTCATGAATTCTGGGTTCTTCTGTTTCTTCAGGTTCTTCAGCAGGTCTCTTTCTGGATTTGTTGTTAGCTGAGTCTTCGTCAAATGTTACATCCCTGTTTATGTCGATCTTCTTGAATCATGGGAAGTATATTCTGTAAGCCTTCGAGCTTTCAGAGTATCCCACAAATATACCCTTCCTTCCTCAAGGATCTAACTTCGTCCTCTTTTCTTTCAGAATGTGTATGTACACTGGACAGCCAAATATTCTGAGATGGTTGACTTCTAGTTTCTTGTCAAAAAAGACTTCTTCAGGTGTCTTATTCTCGAGTAATCTGTGTGGAGTACGGTTATGTACATACACCGTTGTTCTGGCAACTTTTGCCCATAGATGCATGGGAAGATCTTGATCATCAAGCATAGCCCTTGCAGCTTCCATGATCGTTCTATTCTTCCTTTCTGTAACTCCATTCTGTTGTGGATTATATGGAGTGGTTAACTCCCTCTTAATCCCTGAATCTTTGCATAAGTCTTTGAATTCAATCAATGTGAATTCTCCGCCATTATCTAATCAAAAAATCTTGATCTTCTTTACTGTGTGGTTCTCGATCAAGGATTTGAATTCCTTGAAGTTGCTGAATAAGGAAGTAGATTCCTTTTAATGTTATAAATAATGAAGGTCCCTTTCATACAACTACCAGTCACCAGCAAAACAAAGCAATGTTTAGTAAACAAACAAGATCACTTCCTTATCTTGGAATTTAAAATTGGGACATAAGGAAGTAGATTCGTTTTTAATGTTATAAATAATGAAGGTCCCTCTGATACAACTACCTGTCACCAACCAAACAATCTAATGTTTAGTAAACAAATGAGATCACTTCCTTCGCTTGGAATTTAAACTTGGGACATAAGGAAGTATATTCTCTTTTGATGTTATAAGTAATGAAGGTCCCTCTCATACAACTACCAATCACCAACCAAACAAAACAATGTTTATCAAACAAACTAGATCACTTCCTTAGCTTGGAATTTAAACTTGGACATAAGGAAATAGATTCCTTTTAATGTTATAAATAGTGAAAATCCCTCTCGTATCTCGTGCAACTACTAGTCACCAACCAAACAAAGAAATATTTATTAAACAAACAAGATCACTTCCTTGGCTTGGAATTTAAATTTGGGACATAAAAGCCAAGCTCTCAGCTTCCATGCCAATAGTTTTCTTAAAAAGAGTTTTCACCAAGATTTAGATGCTTAGTAGTATGCAAAAAGCTTTTTTTTTCCTTACCATATTTATCAATTAAATGCTAGACATCTTCTATATGTGTAGAAAGTTCGTTAAAATAGATAACAAGTTTCATCAAAATAAATTTTTTTGGGAGAATTCTAATAATGTGAATAGTTTGAAAAGGCCAAAAATATTTTAAAATATATTTATGTTGAAACTATTCATGATTCCTATCATTTTAAAAATAACTTTAATTTAAAATTATTAAATTTATTTACTTTTTATTAATTTATTCCATAACCAATGACAAAATAACATAAACTAAATAAAAATAGAAATTAAATCTAACTCAACTCTTTTAGGTTTTAAAATCAAAGTTGTTTGCAACACAAAGCAAAACAAATAATGTGGTCTCTTTTGGATAAACGGAAAATTAGTTAAAAGATCATCCTCTCTTGGATACACACTTACTATCATATTATGTCAGATAGTAAGTGTGTATCTCCTCGTCATGAAATTGACATATCCAATAATGTCAGATTACATGGAGAGTACCAACTTCAATGGTTCAATTTAAGTACAACCCAGTTCCACTTTTTGGAGTCAACCGGTTCAATTCCAATTCCAATTCAAGATCCTAGCGATTTCTTTCATTCATATTGCATTGATGTTACCTCCTACCTCAATATTGCATTTAAATCTGCAAGCCATAAGCCCATAATCAAGGCTCCCCACTCCAGTTTCACATTTTGGATTCAACCAGTTCAGTTCCAATTCCAATTCCAATTTTGACGACATTGATCCTAACTATAAATTTATACTCCTGAATCATCTTCTATCGACTAGTTTCTGAATTCTTCTATAACGACGCATGCCACCCTCCACACAGTACCTACACTGCTCTCTTATAATCTAGATCGAACACGTCTCTTTTTCTAATACCCTTTTCCTTTACAAATTTCATGTATAGATCCAGCTAATACAACACGTCTCTTTTTGTGATACTCTTTTCCTTTTTCCGATACCCTTTTCCTTTACAAAAACAGAAAACTTAACAATATAATCACCGCAATCTCCTTGCTTCCCTTTCAGATTCAAGCAGAGTAAGGACATCACCTTCTCTGACAAGTTCTTTTGCTATAAATATGGGCAAGTCTTTATCTCGGCCAATAATAATCAGCCTGCTGTAGAGCATTTAATGCGACTGCAGCAGGCATACCAATACTTAAATAGTTTTAATCCAAGCACTAGCATGCCTGCTGCAATTGCATTAAATGCTCTGCAGTAGGGCCCTTTGTCTCAGTATCAAAAAACATTTGTAGAAAATGAAAACCCGTCTTAAACTTAGGTACAAAACGAGTAATGTGCAAAAGGAGCACGCCTAGGGAATACAACATCGTTCAATAAGAAAAAGTGCAGCTCCTTGATATTCAAAAGAATCAAAATAACAATTTACATATCCGTGATACATTTTATCATAGTCTATCAAAACAAATAATTAAATAGAGCTCAGCAATCAGTAGCAATAAAGAGCCGACTCTATGTCATTATAAGAAAAAAATAACCAACATCCATACCAAAAGTAGGTCATTGCATCCCCTAGAATCCATCACTATTAGAAATCAAGGAAAGAACCTGTACTAATCTCAACCAAATCCTATCAGTCCAATCCATGGAGAGCACACAATGAACACTAAAAAGTCATATTCCAAGCAACTGCTCAAAAACAAAACTCGACTCTTTTCATGCAGAAAAAGATGAGTAAGCCACTCAAAGACTGCAAAGAGCTCTTCAAAAGAGTTGTATGGAGCCTCCCCCAATAACCTCTCCTTCCAAAAATTTGGTGAAGGAGAGAAGACTCGTCTCCAGAGAAAGTGATTCCTTTGATAACCCATCGGCACTCATATTTTGCTCTCTATAGACGTGCTGAAATTTTATAGAGAGGAAGGATGCCTTGACATCAGTAATACGGGCACACCAATGTTCTAGATCTAGTACCACAAGGCCTACCATAGAATTTGCCCAGTTTATGATGACCATAGAGTCCCCATATACATGTAGCACAGGAAGACCAATAGAGGCCGCAAAAACCAATAGAGACCAGAGTGCTAGCAATTCAGCTCTCATATTGGTGTTGGCCCCACAACCCATTTTTATATGAAAGAAATGTGTATGACCGATATATAGAGTGATGCCTGCACCCCCAATACTAGATGTCGCAGCACCATCGAAGAACCCAGTTGGGTAAATGAATATAGGAGATGGACCGATAGCTTGTTCAGATTTTCTTGAGCATGGTGTAGAATAGGAATTAACAAGATCAAAGATTCTAAAGCAAACATATCCTATCTCCAGTTCACGATCCTCAAAGATGCACTAATTGTGGGATAACCAAACATTCCAGATATAGAATAATGGTAGATAAAGTTGGTCGTGTTCATGCTCAAACCAACTGCTTAAATTTTCCAATAATGTATGTTCCTTCCAAATGATACTCAACTTAAATAGTGAGGCAAGTTAGACTCTCACAGGCTGGAAAAAAAGAATAGGTAACAAAAATATGATCCACTGTTTCAGTCTCCAACTTGCATAAACAACGATTAGGACCAATCCATCCCTTTTTTATCAAATTTTCCTCAGTACTAATGTGATTCTCTGCACATAACTAGATAAAGCATTTAAGCTTGATCAGTATGTGCCAATGCCATAGCTTATTATATTTCCAACCAATTAATTTCTGTGAGTTTGATGAAGCAATTAGATCATATACCAATTTCAATCAAAGACTTCACCCTTTTTTGAATTATGCATCCAAAGTAATTTATCCTTTTGATTGGAAATTATGATACCTCCATGAGATAATCCACTAATATATCAGGACCATTCAACCTTCCAATCACTATCGAGGTCAATATCCTCCGCATACAACCAGTAAGAAGGGGAATTGGTGCCTTCACTTGTGTTGCGTGCTTGATTGAGAGTATAGATTCCATAATCGTTGAGGTAAGCTAGAAGTTTCCACGAGAGAACATAACTTCGAATTTAGGCCAGCAATAGGGTCAATACCCAAATTAATCGACTCTCCATCACCAGCTTTCCAAACCTATACTCTATTGATCTAGGAGAGAAATCGAATAAAGCCATTCCAACAATGAGATGTACTCTAAACAGAATATTTTTGATGTCGTAACCAAATTTCAATGGAGAATGTTTTTAGATACTTAGCCTGTATCACTTGGTTCCAAAGACCTTTACTCCCAAGTACAGTCCACAAGCTCTTGACTCTGAACGAGATACTAAACCAATCCAAAAAATATATATTCCATCCCCCAAAATAGAAGGGCCTCGAGATATTTTTCCAGTCAGCTAAATGCATCTTGCGTTTGTTAACGGTGTCTCCCCAGAGGCAAGTAAAAATACATTGACAGAGTCTGCTTAAGATAGATTTAGGAATCCGAGTCATCGAGAACCAATATACTGGGATACCAGTCAAGATCGACCTGATGAGGATTAATTTCCACCACATAGATAAATATTTGTAAGACCAATTACTGAGCCTTTTCTCAAATTTTTTTATAATCCATCTCCAATGATTCAGACCATAACTCAAGTGTTTAAGCCAATAACCCAAATATTTAAAGTCGGATTCAATAGAGTCCATCTTGTAAGGGAGGATAGCACAGAGGTTGTTTCTTACCTCCTCTTTTAAGTTATTGTAGAGAAAGGAAGGTTTTTCCAAACTTATACATATCGCTGAAGCTGAGGAGAAGAGATCCAATTCATCCTTATATGCTTTCCATTCCTCCAAGGTACCATTTCCAAATAATATAATGTCATCCACGAAGCGTAAGTGATTTATGGCTAGTGTAGGTGATAGGAAGATACCTTTAATTTTCCCAACTCTCTTTGATTCCCCGATAAGGCGATTGATCCCTTCTATCACCAGGAGGAAGAGAAGAGGCGACAGTGGGAAGCCTTGTCTTATGCCCCTCGAGGAATTAAAGAAGCATGTAGGTGAGCCATTGACTAGTACAAAGAAGTTTGCATATGTAACACAACCCATAATCCAGTTCATGAAATCCAAAGGAAAACCTACCTGGACGAGTAAAAGATGCAGAAAGGTCCAGTTAACTCTGTCAAAAGCTTTAATGAGATCCAGTTTTAGAACCAAATCTTCAAGCTTCTTTGTCTTGATAGTGTGCAAGATTTCCTGCGAAATACCAACCGGCTCAAGAATTTTCCCGTTTCTCAAAAAACCAAACTGTTCAATCGAAATGACCCTGACTAAGATAGGATTTATTCTGTTGGAAATAATTATTGAGATAAGTTTATAAATCAAAATGCAAAGTGAGATTGGACGGAAATCCACATAGGATTTAGGTTTTTCACATTTCAGGATGAGGGCCAGAAAAGTAGAGTTGATAGAACTTTGTATCTTTCCTTATTTTCATGATTGTTCCACTGCCTATAATAGATCATCACAAACTAGTTCAAATAAAAACAAGAATAATTCAACCGACCAACCGCCGAGACTAGGATAAGTAGTCTCTACTTCCATCATCGAAGTCTCTACTCCCATGTTAGTTGCATCCTCTGCAAATAAGAAGATAGGGAAAATTTTTATAACTTGTAATAGGTCTGATATGGGAGCTCTTCCATCATACTTGAACAGTGTTGAGAAGTGAATTTCCCCCAAATTTTTGAGTTGAGCTCGATCACTGACAGTATTTCCATCACCATCTTGTAGATCCCAGATAGTATTGAAATTCTACCTTGCCAAAGCAAAAATCTGAAAAAAAATTGTGTTGGAATCTCCCTGGTCAATCCAGATAGCTTGATTTTTAAGTCTACAGGTTAGCACCTCATGATCCATTAACTTCTCTTTCTTGTTCTTAATGGAGACCAATTTTTGTGCTTCATCCTCGAAAAGGATACTAGAAGGATTATTGGAGTAATGAAGTTGCAGCTCCAAATCAATATCTGCTAGCTCCCGCCCCTGCCTCATTTTTTTCTTATTTTCCCAGCATTTTACTTCACCTTTAACTCTTTTCAATTTCAATACCAAATAATCCATATCATCACAATTAGTTTGATACACCACAGATGACCATGAAGATTTCACAAGGTGAGATAAATCCTCCTCCAATGGCCAGGATCTATTGAACTTAAAGGGTAAGTTTTTCTTGTAGAATAAATCATCCCATTCTAAACTGGCCGGAAGGTGATGGGATATCACCGAAGGATGGAACCAAGTCCTGTAGCTAGAGAAGAGAGGGAGTAGAGAGTCATATTCTATAAACTGATCAAGCCTCTTACTAATGTCCTCATCCCCAATTCTTCCATTTATCCAAGTTGGACCAGAGCAGATAGGGGGTAGGTCCACCATATTTGTATGCACCAAAAGTTGAGAAAAGAGGATCTCGGAGGCCTTTCAATCCCCGGATCTCAGCATCTGAAAGTGTGAAGTTTAGGTCCCCTACAATAGTCAAGTTGGGGTGATTAAAAATACCCCCATCAACAACAGCATCCCAAAAAATTTCCCTATTAAGGTACGGGCCATAATAGTTTAGACATAAGAGTTCAATATTTAAACCCATAAATATAGCCTTGAACAGAATACAAGTAGTAGTGACAAAGGATTTATGGTGAGCAACTAAGGGATCCCGACACGTGAGAAGACCACCAAGAGACCGATAGAGTCGATGGTGTAAAATTCCCAACCGGGTCTAATTTTTGTAAAAAGGTGAAGTGACTGAGCATGGTCACACATTGATCCCTGAAAAAATATCATATCAGTTCTTAAATCAGAAAGAAGATACCCAAGAGATTTTTGTTTGGTGAGCCCTTCAAAACCAAAAATGTTCAGGGTGAGAAGTTTCATATAGAACCCGGGCCAGAGGGTGATGTTTCTCTAAGAACCCTAAGGGGGGGGGATATGTTGGTGGTATTGCACAACCTTGGCTGCATCCTTGATCCTAGATGACAGAGGAATGTAGTGTTCATCACTCCCAAACTCTACCTGAGACCT
Organism: Pseudotsuga menziesii; assembly: GCA_001517045.1. Taxonomy (NCBI): domain Eukaryota; kingdom Viridiplantae; phylum Streptophyta; class Pinopsida; order Pinales; family Pinaceae; genus Pseudotsuga; species Pseudotsuga menziesii. The sequence continues at coordinate 66,235 of LPNX010481366.1, forward strand.
ATTTTTCTTAGGTTTTATGGCTCTCTGAATGGTCACATTCTTGTGTCTGATAGAATCCAAAGGTAAGGTAGATGAAGAGAGGGGGTTCTTGTCTGTAAATATTACAAGCAATTTTAGGAGGGATGGATCAGTGAAACAGGGAGAGTCATGAGGGCTTGCAGGTGGAGCAACACGGTCAGAAGTAGAACAAGGAACTTCCCCTGATAAAGGAGGAAAGTTCTCTGGATAGAAGAGGGGTATAACGGATGTTAGTAAGTAGGCCAGTTGAGGAGAAATATAACTCGCCTCCCCAGTGACCCCCCCTAAGATCAAATATCGACACATTATCTTGTAAAAAACCATCACCCTCAGAGTCGACAGACCCTAAGGTGGTAACTACAGTAGTAGGTACAGGTGCCGAAAAACGATTGCAGCTAACAACTTTTTCAACATCTACAATATAATCCAGCTCCCCTTTTGTCAGATCTTCACAATTTGAAGGAGAGATAGAGATATACATACCTGTAGGGAGCGGCGAGGAGGGAGCCTCATCAATAAAGTCAAAGGAAATTACTGCCATTAATCTTCACGACCTTATCTAAGCCATCTGACGTTAGTGAAAATCCATGAAGAAGGGAGGGACATTTGTGCCTGAGGTGCCGAGTCTCATGGCAGTAATGATAGTGAAAAGGGACATTTTGATAGTCCATCCTTTGAATATGTACTTCGTAATTGCATAGAATATCAATATCTGTCAGCAAACCACAGGATACATCCAATTCAACTAAGCCACGCACCATGCGCTTATCAAAGGTGTGTAGGCAATTTTCCTCCATGGACACAAATCTTCCCAAGGAGTTCATTATACCGACAAGAAAATCCCTACTCCATAGAGGTAAGGGTAAAGTAGGGAGAAATACCCACAAATGTCGCTTCACCACCCTTTCATGAATAGGGTCAAAGCCTGCATGCCACCGACTCAGAACCAAAGAGCCATTGCGAATGGTCGAGAGAGAATTAAGTATCATGGTGGCATGTTTACCATCGAGAAATAGAAAAACAAGCTAACCATTCACAAGACGAATTATAGTCGGCACATAGTCAAGTAACGGCTTCTAGTGTAGAGTTTTCCACTCCACCTAGGCATCCTTTTCCATATTGCAGTACTCAATCCTATCGACCAGTGCTCTACTACAAAGTGCATCAACCTTGTCCATATATACATTCTGACTAAGGACAAAACTATCCTTGGCCTCGAGAGCTTTGACAGCTTTAGTCTTCCTCCGAGATTTAAAATATAAAGGTGGTTTCAGGGCCGGTTCTACAACCCAAGATGGTGTTTTTGAAACTGACATTCTATTTCTATCCAAGAAAAATACTAGTTCAGGTTCCGACAGAGATACCCAGAAACGAATCAGACCAGAAAAAGGGCATTTGAACCTGCCTTCAAACAGTCATCATAACCACATGCTTCCCACCCTACGAACCAAAATCAGTGCAAATCAGAAAGGTATTGAAAATCCGGCCACATAATGGACAGAGTCGACCGATAAAAAACAAAGAACCCTGAAAAGCCGCTTCTAAAACCCTAAATTCAAAAACAAGCACAGACAAACTGTAGAACCCATGCTTTCACCAGAGAGGTGACCTGCGAGCAACGCTAACACACACCTCATAAAAAAACATATGAAAGCACTACTAGAACACGGGAAGACCCATCAAAATAAAAAAAAACCCAAAGAAAGAGGTCAGGGGAACCTCGATGGAGTATTAAAAAAACACATAGATAAAACAGAGCCCAAGAAATCACCAGGTAAAAACTATATAAGTTTCCACTATTTTTCCATGGTTGGTACTAAGTCCTCCGCATGAGAGGACGAAATCCATGGACAAGAAAAAGGGGCTTAGGAAAGTAGACAAAGTACCAGACTAGAGAAATCAAAACCCTCCTTATCTACAGTTGAGCCTCCAGAACCAGTCCGCTCCATGAGGGTTTACCAGTCCGCTCCATTAGGGTTTACCAGTCTTCTCTAGTGTGGGTATCTACTTAACTCTTAGTCTAAGAGAATACCTATGAATGGTCGAGAAGCACATCCTTTTCAATATCAAGATAACATTTCAATTTTATACCAACCAGAGATTCTAATGTTTGTTAAGTTTTCACATCACTTTGTTGAGATTGGACAAGACACGTAGTTGAGTTCTAATTATATAGTGGGTACCAAAAGAAACCTAATTGGTGTTTACCAACAAGATATTCGATTTGGTTTTCTTATGCTATTTATAAAGAGCAACAATATCCCAAATCTCCAATTTATCCCTCTATTGCTAAACTTGAAAATGCATTTGTTCTTCCCCCCTAATTTGGGTACAGGATATATGTCACATTCAATTAATGTAGAGTAGAGTTACATGCACAAATAATGACCACCAAAATAAATAACAACGTCATCTTCTGAATAAAATAAAATAAAAAGGAAATCATTATTTAGAGTTACAGTCTTGAAGCCAAAAAGGTATTTTCTATTTGCCCAGTGAATTCAACTAGGGATTTCTCACTTTATGATGGATGAAGTTTTGTAGATCATGTTCAAACAAAATCAATAAAAACCCAAAAGAAACAAATAAAATAATCAAACAACCATAGGATACAATCTAATGTTTGAAAGCTCAAGACATGTTATGCCTAATATAATGGCATCATATAGATGCCATTATGCCATCAAATAGATTCCATTATGCCATCGTGCCTCAATAAACATATTTCAAGACTCAAAATACGTGTATTTCATACATATATATGCATCAATAGAGATCTATATTTCTGAAGTACATAAAACACTTGAAATGAATGCATTAATTCCTATCTCAGCATCCAAAATATTATCTACGCCTATGTAAACATGAGGACATGAATGAGAGATCCTCACTTCCAACATACTTTCAATGAGAATAAATTATTTTTGTCTCGGCCTCTAAAGTATTAAGAGGGCTACTTGGTCAATACATGCTACTAGCATCCACACATTTTCACCTCTAACTCCTTTCAAATAGTATTTCACCAAATCTATAAGTACCAATAGGATATTTGGAAGATAATGTCACCCAAAAAGATTTGGACTTTGTTGAAGAATTGTAACTTTGGAAGATATTCTTGATGTACTTCCTTCGACAAATATTCATATTGTATTTAATAATGTAAACTACTCCAGTTAAACCCATAAAATGATTCACGTGAAAATAATCAAGTCAAACCCACATAATTCAATGGGTAAACTGCCCTAGTTATTGGGTAAAAATTCCCCATCATTGGGTAAAACTGCCCTAGAAAGATCAGCCCAGATAGTTAAAAGTTAGCCAGAAAATTAGTATAATTAAGGAGGGCGCATTCCTCATTTGCACATCAAGAAATTTTGCTCCTACTTGAGAAATAGGTTCACTCCAGCTAGAAGAAGATTGTTTTAGGTTGTAGGATACTGGGAAGACATATTATTGTTTGGGATTCATCTTATCTTGGTTTAGCATTGTACTAAATGATTGAATCTACACTAAAGAAGTTGCAGGGTTTTCTCCCTTGCGGTTTCCCTGAGGGAAAATATTTGTGTTCTCTTGTCATGTTGTGCTTGTCTTTCTTTCAGTGATCCTATTGCATATGTTTATGATGTTATGATGTTAAATGTTTAAATATCTAGTATAACCATGAAAAACTTAACGCGGTATCAAAGCTACCCTGATAGAAGACTTTGCGTAGTTGTTACTAGCGAAAGTTGAAAACTAGGCTTTCCTATTCATAGTACTTCTCTCCATATATCGGTTGAAAAAAGAGGACCATGTAACTCGCCCTAGGAGGGTGCATCTTTCTATGGAAGCATATTTCAATTCCAATAATTTTAATTTTTGGCCCTATCACTACTATCGGGAAAACTAGGGCATAATTTATTTTGTAATTATGTCCATAGATTTGGTAAAAGTAGCAGATTTCTCAACTCACCTTAGGGAGGCACATCTCTCTCTCCAATTATTTTTGCAAGATTCCAAATTTGAAAAATTAGGGTTTCTTTATCGAACCCCAGGTCAACCAGAAGCAATTTTCCAGAAAAGCATTGAAGCAAGCATCCAATTGAATCACTCTTATTGGTAAGATCAAATCTCTCCATTTTCATTTGAGATTCTCATCTGATCAAGATGAATAACAATACCAAGCTTGAGGAAAAGATTGAAGGAGCTTAGAACATCTAAGCATGGAAGTATAGAGTTCTTCTCATTCTAGAAGAACATGACCTAGAATACTATGTCAAAGGAGAAGTTACAAATCCAGAGGAAGATGAAGACAAATCTAAGAAATGGAAAAATGTGATCAAGACTAAGAGGATCAAAGTTGATTCCATCAAAGATCACTTGGTCCCTCAAGTGTCTTCAAAGAAGACCCTTAAGGAAATGTTTAATGCATTGTCTGGTCTATTTGAAGGAAGGATCATCAGCAGAAAAATGACCTTGAGAAATCAACTCAAGAGTGTAAAGATTCAAAAGGAAGAAACCATTCAGTCATACTTCACAAGAGTATCTCAATTTAAAGAACAATTAGAAGCCATTGGTGACATGGAGGAAGAAGTAGAAATCTTGATGAACACCTTGAATGGTCTCCCAAGGGAGTGGGATTCTTTCATTCAAGGAATATGTGTTAGGAGGAAGATAACCAAGTTCAATAGGCTATGGGAAGAATGCACACAAGAAAAAGCTCGATTGATAGCTAGAGAAGAGAAGATGGGTGAAGATGATAATCAATCCCTAACAACTCATGCCAAGAAGGGAAAGACCAAGAAGCAAGAACATTATCACAAGAAGAACATAAAATTCAAGAAGAAGGACTCCTCACAATTTAGATGTTTCACTTGTGATGAGAAAGGACATTTTTCTAGAGATTGTCCCGTAGGCAAAGACCATGCAAAGAAAGGAAACAAAAATATATATCATGTTCATGCCGCCAAATATGATAAACCAGTTAAGAAGAGAGCAAGGGAAGATTCCTCAAGTGATATACTTTGATCTAAAAGGATTCACCTCATAAGGTGAAGCTCGAGATGACTTCCAGTACTACATAAAAGGGGTAGGAGAAGCTCCTACAATTTGGACTCCAAAGATACAATAAGATGAATAATTGTACATACATGACTACCAAGAGATCTTCTCCAAGCTACAAGATCGAAGAGGATCTAATGCATCTAGAATATATGAAGATCAAGGTCAATGTTTCAAATTCTAGAAGATCAGAAATTGAAGAAGATCAAGCTTCAGAACTAGCAAGAAAGCAGATATCGAGAGGGAGTCTACCCAACAAACAATCAAAGCTAAGTATTTGAATTGTTATTTGAATTATTTCTTAAAGGGTTTAGTTGATGTCGCTTAGTTGTGTACACATTTATGTTCCTGGATCATGCATGTTAGAGTGTTTGCATTAATGAACAATATACTACTAATATGCATGTGATGGGTAAGTGGCCTATGGTTCCACACAACACTCCATTGTTTCTCATCAAGAATGAAACCTCTTTGATGACATATTGAGAGAAGTGCATGCTCAAAATTATGTTCTGGTAGAGATGGAAGGCATCTAGAAAGTTACCATATGTATGTGGGATATAGATGAATGTTGTGTTGAAGCATTAGCTAAGATAGTGGCATGACTGTGTGACCTATGTATTTTCCATTATTAATATGTTTTAGAAACTATGACGTGTATCTAATCATGCAACTAAATTTGACTTGTAGAATCAGCTACAGGAGAAGAATGATGAAACTTGTTCCAAAGAACAAGTGACGATGTCTTAGCTATGACATTCAAGAAGACTTACAAAATATAGCATACTACAGATGTACAAAGCGAGAAATCTCTCAAGATATAGAGAGTCAACTATGACGGGAAATTTCTCTAGTGACCAAAGACACTTGATAGTGTAATTGAAGTACAAGTGTATATCAAGCAACCTGCAGGATTCAAGACTCTCTAAATAGAGAATTACCACATGTGCAGATTGAAGAAGTCTTTGTACAAGCTCAAAAGACACCCATGACACACAGTTACATGAAGAGCTTGAGGACCACATAAAGTGATGAGATATAAACTTTTGCGACAAGGTTGAAGATGAGAAATTCATAGATGGGTTCAAGAGGAACTTGCAATAGAATTCGAGATCTTGGTATCCAGTGACCTTGTGAAGATGGCATAGATGGATACACATAAGATCAACAGCAAAGAAGGCTATCAATCACTTCAATATTTAATGTTGTGATGTAGAGAATACAAGATGCAGAGGAAGGATAGTGCTCAATTACAGACAGAGAAGGAAAGCTCTACTTCAGAGAGAGTGACTATAGCATAGATTGCAGAGAGACATCTGTGGCAAAGGTTGTTTGCCCTAGTATTTTATGGATATGCTTAGAGTGATATCATATGTCTCCCTTCACAAAGAGGAAGCATATGTGGTGAAGCTTGAGACAGGTACCTAGGACATGGTATGACATGATAGATGATGTGTTCCTAACAGATGATGAGAAGCTCATAGAAAAACTAAAGAAGAGGCCTGTTGTAGAATTTGAGATGAAATGAATTGGCTTGATGCACTATTTTCTAGGTCTTGAAGTATGGCATATCCCAGAATGAATCTTACGTTACCAAGGGAAGTATGCAGTGGAAATCTTGAAAAGTTTTGAATGCAGTAAATCCATGGGCACACCCATGGATACAAATTTGAATTTGTTGGTTGATGCTTTGAGATGACACTATACATACAAATTATTGGTTCAATGATGTATCTAACAAATACCAGGGCAGATATATGGTTTGTTGTGAACACCTTGAGACAGTATCTAGTTGAGCCCAAATGTGTTCACCTTGTAGCTGCATAGCATGTGATGAGGTACCTTAAAGGTACAATAGCCCATGGTCTCAATTATACTAGAGATCATGACTTCAGACTATACAGTTATACAAATTCAGATTGGGAAGCAAGTGTCTTAGATAGAAAGAGCACTTCAGGTGGATGTTTCAGTCTGATTTCAGCCATGATCTCATGCTAAGCAAGAAGCAATCCAGTATTTCTCTCAGCACTGCAAATGTGGAATACAGTGCATATCGTTCCGCTAGTTGTGAATCCATATGGCTTCAAAATTTGTTATCAGTTCTCTTCGATCTAGAGATGGATGCCATCTTGATTCTATGTTATAACCAAAGTTGCATGAAGATGACAGAGAACCCCATGTTCCATGATAAGACGAAGCACATAGAAATCTGGTGTTTCTACTTTCATGACATGGTGCATAAGGGAGCTATAAAACTCCAATATGTGAGCACATATGAGCAAGTTGCATATGTGTTAACTAATCCCCTGTCTCGTGTGAAGTTTGAGCACTTTTGAGACAAGTTTGGTGTAGTCCGTAAGGACTTAGTTTAAAAGGGGGAGTAGTGTTGATGATATTATGGTATCTTGATCACAATAGGTAGATAAGTTAGGGTTGATCATCCTTAGACTTGATCCTGTAATTGTGAAAGGAAGGATAATCTTAAATATTGATCTTTAGACTAGATATGGTAATTCTGAAATGAAGGATTGTTTAAAATGTGGACTTGATCCCATAATTTTGAAAGGAAGGATCGTCCAAGTACATGTGCACTATGATCAGTAGTGGTAGCTCCGTAAAGACTAGGTCATGTAATTCCGACTATAAAGATTCTCCTTCTTGGACTTGACCATGTAATTCTGACATAAAGGATTATTTGAGCACCATAGATGTAGTTGGACTTAATCCCATAATTCTGAAAGGAAGGATCACCAGTGTTGGACTTAATCCCATAATTCCAAAAGGAAAGATTTTCCATGATCCTGTAATTCCAAAAGGAAGGATCATCGGTGTTGGACTTGATCCTCTAATTCCAAAAGGAAGGATTGTCCATGATCTTGTAATTCCAAAAGGAATGATCGTCCATGATCCTGTAATTCTGAAAGGAAGGAGCATGTTGGTTTTTGATGCACTTGCCTCATTTTTTCACCATGGATGATGTTCCAGCACTGTGTTGCAAATAATGATGATACTTCATCTATGTGTTGAAGATGTTGATGATGATGTTTCTATAGTTTCATATTTTTGATGCTTGATTATGATGTTTCTATAGTTTCATATTGTTGATGCTTGATTATGTCCCAGTAGTTGTATGTTGCTAATGATAATGAAGCAAATATCATTGATGATGATGAAATTCTAATGATGTATAGATTCAAGAGATGTCACAAGTCAATAGCCCATGTACCAAGTTACAGTAACAGTGATGATGCCCAGTGATGGTGTCCAGTGACAATGTCCAGTGTCGATATCCAATGATGATGATTGTGAAAAAAGAATACCTTCCTTGTTAAGGGGGAGTGTTGAAGAATTGTAACTTCAAAAGATATTATTGATGTACTTCGTTTGGGAAATATTCATATTCTATTTGATAATGTAAAACCCTAAAATAATTCAAGTGAAAATAGTCAAGTTGGCCCCACATAAGTCACTGGGTAAACTTCCCCAGTTACTGTGTAAAATTGCCCCATCATTGGGTAAAAATGCCCCAGTAAGGTCGTCCAAATCAATTAAAAGTTATCCAAAAAAATCAATATAAATAAGGAGGGCACATTCCTCATTTGCACATCAAGCAAGTTCACTCCTACTTGAGAAAGAGGTTCATTCTTGTTAGGATTATTAATCCTCCCCTGTCCAAATTTGGTCATATGTCTAAATCGGAGTCATGTCTAAATAAGGAGTCCATCCAATCTATTTATAGTCATTAACACCATTGAGTCCACTTGACCTAATTGGGGAACATGTTTCAGTTACTAAAGTGTGGGGAACACTAATTGAGGCTCACTGCCACTGATTGCACTTGATTGCATCAGTTTAGGAGCCTCCTAGACCAATCCCTACAATTTAGGAAGCCACTGGGAGTGCCGAAACCAACCAAGGTCAGTTCACTTCAGTTAATGACTAGTCAAGCTAACTTAGGAGTCAGTTACATTCACTTCTAGTCCTCTACATTCAGTTAGCGCTAGGTTTACTTGACTGAACACATGTGGGGCGCATTTCTTACCTACCACTGTCAGTTAACCTTAGTCAACACTGAATGTAACACTTGAGTTATGTTTTAGAGCTCCGATGAACTCCAGTTATGGTTTAGACAAGGTCAGTTAACTATTGAGTCCTCCGATAGTGATTTAGACAAGGTTTTGGTTACCTACAGTCAAGTAGAGTCTAATCAATTCGAACTTCCTCATGTGGATTCGAATTGCTTGTGGCTATTAAAGCCATTGTACTTCATTGTAATTATCTATCTAATTACTCTTTGATTAATGAAAAGCATTCACAGCTGCAAGCCATTTTTGCACTGTTTCATTCTTCAATAACTGAGTAAATTGTGTGATCTATCATGTGAGTTGTGTGTTTGTCCATAGATCGATGTGCTCAATTTAATAATTCTAGCTGAGAAGAAGATTGTTTTCGGTTATAGAAGACATGGAAGACATCTTATTGTTTGGGATTCATCCTATTTTAGCTTAGCATTGTACTTGGTGATTGAATCTATACTAAATAAGTTGTGGGGTTTTCTCCCTTGTGGTTTCCTTGAGGAAATATCTTTGTGTTCTCTTGTCATGTTGTCCTTGTCTTTCTTTCAATGATCCTATTGCATATGGTTATAATGTTATGATGCTAAATGTTTAAATATCTAGTATAACCATTAAAAACTTAACATAATTCCCTTCTCCTAATATCAAACCTAAAGGTTTTATGATCGCAGAACACATCTGGAGGCATTGAGTTGGAAATTGTATATCTTTGTGCTACATTGGTAAGTCTTCTCAATATATTCATTGATACAATAAGATTTGAAACAATTATAGATGGAGTGTTAATATCTATTAAACACCCAATTTTGGGGGCTCAGGTTGAACTAGTAATGCTTGCAACAACATTTCTATCAATACCTAAAATTGAACAGAGAAAGCTTACATATTATGCATAGCTTTCAAATCAATGTAGAATAAATAGAATATGTTAGATATAAAAAATAGACAAATCTCCATGGATATTAAAAACTTTGGATAAACCCAAAATTAACCATGCCCGCATAAAAAATTATGCCTGGCTCAAGTTGTTTACTGCACCACTTCCACAATCAAAGGGTATGACTTGATGGCAGTGGGCGTGCAATCGGGATATTCCCTTAGGGTTTTCATGAAAGTGATATTACCAGTCTAATATTATCATAAAAGATTGTCTTTGAAATCGAATCCCTACTTGCCATCAAACTCTTTGTACCTTAGGGGCCATGTAGGCAGGGGTTCCAACATGATGTAGGAAGGGGTTTCGATGATCGATTTGGGCCGATAATGGATCACCAAAGACCAAATAAAGCGAATAAAACATGGTTGTGAGCTCGACATAACATATTTCAACAATTACATTAAAAAAATTCAAAGAAACCTCAAAAAAAATCGCCTTCGAGTATCCTAAGTCGCAAATATTGAGCAGAGGCATGGGGTTACCATCCATTAAACTATTTTCCAGCGTAAGATCGGGATGGAAAATTTTCTGCATTTTGCACTAAATATTATAAAATGCAACCTCCCATGGCAGTATTTGCAGAGAAAAGATAAAATAATTGACAAACATTAAACAAACAGCTGCGACAGTATTTGCATCGTAAAAAATACTGAAAAATATTAAGAAATAGCCTAGGATAGATTAAAAATAATATAAGAATTGTAGAAAATCTGAGTTTACTGTATGCTGGTTTAAATGCACATTTTGTGGTTTTCACTTACAGCCGATTTTGCATTGGCTGTAAGTTACTTATGAAATTTTCTGGACAATTTAAACACACAATAAAACTTCACTAATAGGCTGAAAAACACTTTTGGACAGTCACACAATAAAAGATTTGACTCAGAGATTTTTGGCTAATCAGCCCTGGAAAAACCCACAAGGGGAAAACCAGTCAAGGAGAGAGAGATATTTATTATTTTCTTCAGCAAAGTACAGGACAGAAAAATGGTGAAAAATACAACTTATCTCCACCAGCAAACTTTATCCCAAAGTCTGGAAACTTGTGCCCAGCAAAGCAGCCATACACCCTTCTCGATTTCTGTGCCAAAATTTCAGACCGTACACTGTCTAGAAATCCGTACCAGCAGATAAATGCATCGTACTGTCTTGATTTGCGTGCCAACAAATTAATGCAGGCCGTACTGTAATTAATACAGGCTGTACTCCCTCGAAAATCGTGCCAAATAAATGCTATTCACTCCCTCGATTTTTGTGCTGATAATAAATGCGGCCATATAGCCAAACTGACAGGCCGTACTCCCTCGAAATATGTGCAAATAATAAATGTAGTCGTACTGTAATTAATGCAGGCCGTACCTCATCTCGAAATCTGTGCCAGCATTAAATGTTCAATACTCCTCGATTTCTGTGCATGAAATTTTTCTCAACAAGTGAAGAAAACCCTCGTCCTTCTCTCCCAGCGCTCTTCTCTTCTCCTGAAAAATGAAAAAGTAAAGTAACCTTTTGCCTCACTCATGCTTTTTGTTTGACCTAAGTGGGCATCTTAATCCAACGGAGGAAAAAGATCCAATCCAATGGATGAGATTGAGTGAGAGTAAAAATCACTTTTATTTAATTCACATAAATAAAATTACTCACCCACTTAAATTTATCAAAAATCATTAAGTGACATTTAATGTGAGGGTCACCTTTTTCCCTCTTAAAGTGACTTAGGCAAAAAATAAGTCACCTAGGGAACATCTGCCTAGGTACAAAAAAACTAACACTCCCTCTTACCGAGGAAGGTGTTTCGTACCACTCCCAACTTATCTCTGAAGAAGACGAACTTACCCCTCCCCAAAGAATTCGTCAAGATGTCAGCTACCTGCTCATCAGTGGAAATATGCCGAAGCTCAACTGCCCCTCTCTGAACGTAGTCTTGAATGAAATGGTATCTGATCTCTATGTGCTTTGACCTGTCATGGAACACTGGATTCTCAGAGAGCTGAATGCAACTCTGATTGTCGCAGTAGATCACCGTAGGCCTAAGCTCCTGATCAAACAAATCTACCAAAAGCTTGCGAAGCCACAGTGATTCACAAGTAGCCTGACTGGCTACCATATATTCAGCCTCAGCCGAACTCAATGCAACGGACCTCTGTTTTCGGCTGAACCACAACACTGCTGCCGAGCCCAAACTGAAACAACAACTGGAAGTGCTCTTCCGATCCCGCACGCAACCTGCCCAGTCTGAATCTGTAAAACCAACCAATCCGACTCCATCCGAACCCCTGTAGTCCAGACCATAGTCCACTGTCCCTACAAGATATCTCAAAATGTGCTTTGCAGCTGTCCAGTGCACACTCCTAGGCTCAACCATGAACTGGCTAAGAGTGTTCACCGCAAAGCACAAATCTGGCCTAGTGTTGACCAGATACATCAACGACCCAATAAGCTAACGATATACAGGGGGATCAACCAACTTGCCCTCAGAAGCATGGAGTTGCTTCCAGTTGGTGATCATAGGTGTACTCATAGGCCTGCAGTCCTCCATCCTAAATCTCCTCAGAATATCAGCTGCATAC
>LPNX010481366.1:79116-98645 GCA_001517045.1 Pseudotsuga menziesii
CTCCGCGCCACAAATCGAGCCTTGTACTTCTCTACGCTGCCATCTGCAGCATGCTTTACCTTATAAAGCCATCTGGAAGTCACAACTGACTTCCCCTCCGGTCTCAGTACTATCTCCCATGCATCATTCTTCATGATGGAATGGTACTCTTCCATCATGGCATCTCTCCAAACTAGATGCTGGGTAGCCTCCTCAAAAGTGGATGGCTTAGAGTCACGAAGGCATGCAACAAGAGCCATATCTCCTCTGTACGGCACCACACCAAGCCTTTCAGACTCCACTACTGTCCTGATCCTCTCCTGAGGTCTTCCAAATGCCTCTGCTTCTTTCAAGGTCTCCTGAAGCCACTTAGGCTTCCTCTTCCTTGAAGGCTGCTCCTCCTCATCTGATGAAGTCCCTGTGCCTGAAGGTCCAAAACCCCGAGGACCAGTAACAGATGAACCTGTGCCTGCCGATGCTGTCACTTGAGGACTCAAACCTGTACCTGTCCCAGACACTGTCCCTGAAGAGCCTGCCACCTGAACCACTGAACTAGTAGATGTTGTACCTGTACCCTGTGATCTTGTCCCTCCAGAAACCTGTGGACCTGTAAGCTGTATCGAAGAAGCCTACACTAACTGAGGTGTAGGGGCTGAAGTCTCCCCCTGCTCTAACTCTTTGGACTTCCGAAAGGCTCTCTCCTCATCAAACTTTACTTCCTGGTGGACAACAACTTTCCGTGAGCAAGGTAAGTAAATCCGATAAGCCTTCGAAGTCTCATCATATCCCACAAAGATGCCTCTCTCTGCAGTGGGATCAAACTTCGTCCTCTTCTCTGAAGGGACGTGAGAGTAAGTCAAAGAGACAAATATGCGGAAGTGGCTCACCTCAGGCTTCTTGCCCGAATACATCTCCTCAGGAGTCTTTCTCCCCACTGCCCTGTGAGGACTCCTGTTCTGCAGATAAACTACAGTACTACATGCCTCAGCCCAAAGAAAGAAAGGTAATCCCTGATCATGGAGCATCGCCCTGGCTGCTGCCACAATAGACCTGTTCTTCCTTTCTGCTACTCCATTCTGCTCAGGAGTGTAAGGGACTGTCAGCTGTCTCTGAATGCCCTCCTGAGTACAGAATGCGCTGAACTCCTTGGAGGTATACTCACCCCCATTGTCCGACCTCAAGATGCGGATCTGTCTACCTGTCTGCTTCTCCACAAGGGATTTGAACCCTTGGAAGACTCTCAATACAAGCTCGGACTTCTTGCTCCTCAAGAAGTAGATCCAGGTCTTCCTGGAGTAGTCATCTATGAAGCTGATGTAATACTCAAAGCCTGTCAAAGAACGCGATGACATGGGACCGCAAATATCAGAATGGATCAAATCAAGCACCCCGGCAGCTCTAGTGTCACTGCTCGGAAAAGCAGTCTTGGTGTACTTTCCCAAAGCACACCCTCTGCACACATCCTCCTGCTCAGTGTTGAACTCTGGTAAACCTGTAACCATGCTCCTCAACAATCTAAGAGCTGGGTGATGAAGGTGGGACATCCTCCGATGCCAGAGTTCACAAAGCTCACTGCTGCTGCTATGTGCCAAGGCACATTGTGGCTGAAATAATAGCTTGTACATCTTTCCACACCTGACCCCGATGTCCATGGCACTGGACATACCTGTAGCCTTGGGATATACCTGTACTCTCCCATCTGAAAAGCACACCCCAAGACCCCTATCCTCTATGGTGGAAACTGATACAAGGTTCTTTTTCAGCCCTGGGACATACAACACATCCCGCAGAGTCATGGGACTCATAGACTCCCTCTAAAATGTGATGGTCCCCCGACCAACAGCTCTCACAACGGTGTTGTCCCCAAGGACAACCTCCACATCTCTACCTGCCTCTGATAACTCTAAGAACACCTCACGATCTCCAGTCATGTGGCTCGTGTCTCCACTATCAATGTACCAAGTAGATGAGGTGGATGGACCCCCCTCATGTCATGCCAACAAGGAATGCTCACTGTCCTGATCCATATCTATGCTGGTGGCTAAGGTGACTCTCTCTCCCTCCATCTGTCCAGCATAAAGGGAAAACTCCCTCTAAAATTCAACACTAAACTCATCAACCTCTGCTGAGGCTGCAGTCTGCTGTCCCTGCCCCTTCTTCTTCTTCTTGCCTGGACACTGTGAGGCATAGTGTCCAAACACCTGACAAGCATAGCACTTGATTTTACTCAAGTCCTTCTTCTGTCCGCTCTGCTGCTGCTGCTGCTGCTTGGCCCCACCCTTCTTGGGACCCTTCTTTTTCTTACCCTTGGCTGCCAAAGCCACATCCTCATCATCAGCCCCTCTCTGAGAAGTACTACCCTGTACAAGACCTCTCCTAGTCTCCTCCTGCACAAAGTCATCCCATAGCCTCTCCCAGTCAGGTAGGTTCTCCTTGCCCACTATAGCCTGCACAAAAGCACTCCAGGACTTTGAAGCCCCATTCACTGCAGTACGTACAAGCTCTGTAGGGGCAACCTTCTCCCCAACTGCTGCAAGTTCATCTCGAACTGCAGAAATCCTAGTAAGGTAAGATGTGACTCCCTCTCCTCCATTCATCCTGATACTCTTGAGTTTTTCTCTGAGAACCATTTTTCGGTTCTCATTAGAACTCTCATACAAGCTGGTTAGGGGTGTCCACATCTCATGTGCCCTATCCTTCCCTGAAATGTGAGGGATAATGTGGTCTTTAACCGCATCAAGAATAATTCTTCTAGCTTTGCAGTCCTTCTTATTGAAGGCTGTGAGGGCTGCTGCATCTGTGGATGCAGGAATGGTGATCGGATTTGCAGTAGTGTTCCTCACTATTTCCGGCCACAACTCATTCTCTTCTAGTAACAACAAAATTCTGGCCTTCCACGGCACAAAATTCCCTGTCCCATCCAGCCTATCCTCCAATCTAAGTCCTGTAGCCATCTCAACAACAACTCAACAAAGTGTTGTTCACTGACAGAAGTAAAATAACAAAAATTTCTGAATTCTGGAAATTACTGTGTGTCTGCAAAAATCATTGTTTTCTGCCCCCTTTGCTCTGATACCATGTAGAAAATATGAGTTTACTATATGCTGGTTTAAATGCACATTTCGTGGTTTTCACTTACAGCCGGTTTTGCATTGGCTGTAAGTTACTTATGAAATTTTCTGGACAATTTAAACACACAATAAAACTTCACTAACAGGCTGAAAAACACTTTTGGACAGTCACACAATAAAAGATTTGACTCAGATATTTTTGGCTAATCAGCCCTGGAAAAACCCACAAGGGGAAAACCAGTCAAGGAGAGAGAGATATTTATTATTTTCTTCAGCAAAGTACAGGACAGAAAAATGGTGAAAAATACAACTTATCTCCACCAACAAAATTTATCCCAAAGTCTAGAAACTTGTGCCCAGCAAAGTAGCCGTACACCCTTCTCGATTTCTGTGCCAAAATTTCAGACCGTACACTGTCTAGAAATTCGTACCAGCAGATAAATGCACCATACTGTCTCGATTTGCGTGCCATCAAATTAATGCAGGACGTACTGTAATTAATACAGGCCGTACTCCCTCGAAAATCATGCCAAATAAATGTTGTTCACTCCCTTGATTTCTGTGCTGATAATAAATGCAGCCGTATAGCCAAACTGACAGGCCGTACTCCCTCAAAATCTGTGCAAATAATAAATGCAGTCGTACTGTAATTAATGCAAGCCGTACCTCATCTCAAAATCTGTGCCAGCATTAAATGTTCAATACTCCTCGATTTCTGTGCATGAAATTTTTCTCAGCAAGTGAAGAAAACCCTCGTCCTTCTCTCCCAGCGCTCTTCTCTTCTCCTGAAAAATGAAAAAGTAAAGTAACCTTTTGCCTCCCTCATGCTTTTTGTTTGACCTAAGTGGGCATCTTAATCCAACGGAGGAAAAAGATCCAATCCAATGGATGAGATTGAGTGAGAATAAAAATCAATTTTATTTAATTCACATAAATAAAATTACTCACCCACTTAAATTTTATCAAAAAGTGACTTTATTATTATAAAGTCTCATTAAGTGACATTTAATGTGAGGGTCACCTTTTTCCCTCTTAAAGTGACTTAGGCAAAAAATAAGTCACCTAGGGAACATCTGCCTAGGTACAAAAAAACTAACAAGAATAAGAGACAATCTATGAATAACAAGAAAGAAATGATGGCAATAATATTTTCAGAGTAAAAGTAAGAGAAATAAAAGGAGTTAGCAACACCTGAAAAAAACAGACAACAACAACAATTCATCCTCTGATTCTTTTCCGCAAATGTAGGGATATGGAGAGGGTTCGATAATCCTGATCTCCTTTGAAACTATTATATTCAGAGGCCTCAACGACCAGTGATTAATGATCTCACACAAGGTTCTCATCTTTCGGCTCTGCAAACATTCCAATCTGGATCATAACATTTAAGAATTTTTCCTTAATGTAGCAGTAGATCTCGAAGCTATTAAAGAACAGAAAGTGAACAAGAAAATCATTATGCCATACCATACCATACCTTAAGGCCTCTCTCGATGTATTTCATGGTGAGAAACTCCTTCATCTTCTTGTTCTACATCATCAGTCTCGCCACATCAAAATTGCTAGTCGATGTCCAGGTTCACTACCTCGAATTGATCCATTTTCTATCAACTCAAAGCGGCCTTGCTCTGCAATAGGTGAAACAATAACAAAATCTCTACTCAACTGTGCCTTTGTTTACGGAACTCTAAGACTAATAAACACAGAACGCAGGACCCGCAATGTGTACAATTGACAAATGCAAGTGTTTGTTTCTTATTGGACCAACCCAACTCACAAATACAGGTGCTCATTTCTTATTGCACTCAGAGACGAGGAATAGTAAAAAGTGTCAATGTATTAGTGTCCATTGAGTGAATGTCTTCGACGTTGTTAAATTAACAATTTATAAAAAAAAAACATAGTGAGCAATATATTAACATGAATCCCATTGAAAATTAACAAATACAATTAATCAATGTCTTTTTTTTGTCTTACGCCCCAAGGGATGTCGAAAGGTAATCCCAATGCAAGGAGTCTTTGATGATAAGTTGGTGGTATATGAAAGTTATAGTTTAATAACAACTCGTAACCAAAGACAAACTATGTTTTTAATTTACAACAACAAATCTGGATTATTTCATTTTCATAAACAACTTTTGATCATTAATTGTTCCTCAAAGAAACAATTTGCAGAAAATAAAGAGCACTTAGAACAATTTATGAACCATGCAATGTTTCCTTGAGAACGTGGATGAACGTATATATATAACAGGTTCTTCCTGTTAAAGTTTCCAGAAACATAACCATTCATGTGCATACTATACATGGAAATGATATGCTTGTATTTAATAATATTCAATTAATTCGACCGACAATAGATAGGACCGCAAAATGGCATAAGTCCTACTAATTGTTTAGGAAGAAAGAGTACTTGTGAAAGGATAAACAACCCAAGATCTGCAACATCTATATTATACTTGGCAATCATAAAATGATTACTGAAAAAGAATAATTTGGTTCCAATATCAAGAACATGTAGAGAAGACAGCCAAGCGTCATACAAAGCGCAGTTGTAAGAAGTTTGATATTTACTTTGCAAATTCACAGGAAGGGAGAAATCGTCGCTTCCCTCCAACAATTGGATGGACCTTGGTGTGTACTTGGACAGTTTTCCTCTCAACTCATGCAACTTTTTGGATCTTCTAGTAGAGATGTGTTGGGTGGATCACTAGAACTTTCAGTTTCTTGAACATAATCATAGGGGCTTGTCAATTTAGGATGAGACATGAGACATAGTTGTTTAGTCTTCCAACTTTTTCAAAAATGAGCATAGAGAAGGGTTCCTATATGTCTTTTTTTATATCATCTATTGTATTTTTTAGTAAAGTAGCTTATTAGAAAAAAATTGGGGTCTAAAATGGACCCCCTAAGAAAAAAAATTAAAATAATAAAAAAATACTTATGAATTTTGGAAGAACTAAGAAAAAACTATTTTTTCTTCATATTTTGGACATATCTCCCTGTGGTTTTACTCAGATTTTCAGCGAGAGCACTCATTGGATGCGGAATTAAATTTTGCATCCAACAAGTACCCACAATTCATACTTTTCATGTACTTCTCATTTTACATAGGGTGGGGTCCATCAAAAGTATGCAATGTGGGTACTTGTAAATTCCACATCCAATAAGTGCTCCCATTCAAAACTTGAGGAAAACCACATGGTGATATGTTGAAAATGCGAAGAAAAAAACAGGCTTTTCTCGGTTCTTCCAAAATACTAAGTCAACCATTATGGTTGAATCTTTTTCTTGAAATTATATTGGTTGGCTATTTTTTTATGAGGCTCATTTTGGTTGACTCTTTTTTCTTATGAGGCTCATTTTTTACCCCAAATTTCCTCTAAGGGTATTTCTACATTGGGTAATCTATTATTGGTGTAATGTGTAAGTGTGACACTTCGAGGGTTCTCCATCAACCCTTGACATTTTGAACAACCACAAACTACTAGGGTGTTGTTGATGAAATTGTCATTAATTCCAACATGGACTTGTAGTGGCCCCACAGGTTGTCATTGATGCCACCAAGTCCCACTTACAGTGCCTTGGACCCCTTACAAAGTGGGTTTGAGCCTTGGATCCCTTATAGAATGGGTTTGTGCCTTGAAGCACCTTATACCTGGTTGACAAGGTCCTTGTACCCACAAGGTTGTATATTGAAGCCACCACCTTCTTGAAGATATTGAAGACCTTGGAGATGGTGATGAAGCCCATGTGGATGATGGAGAATCCCTAGATGGGTTGGAGAAGCATTAATGACCCATTATGTGGTCATTCATGCTCTGTTGGTGTCATGGTACCTCAGGAGAAGGCCTAACAACCCCACATATGATGCCATGCTGGATCTTGACCCTTGGAAGTCTCCTGGTATGGTTGAGGTGGTTGAAAAAGCCCATGAATCCCCTTGACATTTCAAAGAAGCCTCTTTCTTCATGAAGAAGAATTGAAGGAGTCCTTGGACCCACACTTGATGGTGTAATGATCTTGCAACCCTTGTTGGGTCATGGAGCTCTTGTATGATGATGATGACCTTATATGGTCCTTGATAGGCTATGAAACCCATGAACATGTCCTTGGTCTGATGAAGATTCCCATGAAGACTTGGAACCCCTAATTAAGACCCCGGTGCCCTTGCAAAGGTCATGGAGCCCACTACTTGCACTTTACATGGTTAGATGGCATGATGATGTGGTATTTTGTGACTTATGAAGTCATGAAACCTTCTGAAGACCTTGATGCCCATTTCTTGCACTTGATGTGGTTAAGGCACCCAAACACATATTGTATTGATGATGGTTTATTTAGTGACAATCTTGAAGCCCATTGCATGCCATTAAAAGCCCTAGTGGCTTGATGCAACCCTATGAAGATGTGGAGGACACACTCCCATGAATTTTAAATGATCTGGTTGACTTTGAATAATTTTTTAAAAGAAAAATAATAAAAATACATAAGGATGACAATTGAGGTGGTAAGAAAGATAATAAAAATACATAAGGTTTGACCATTGAAGTGGTAAGAATTTTGTGTGACAATTAAAATTTCAAATTACAATTTTTAATTAAAAAATAAAATTCTTACCACTCTTACCTTTGAAGACAAGTCAGCTAGAATGAAACATGTGTGACTTTACTGTGTATATAAACACATCCAAAAATAGTCAATGATGGATGTAGAGAAGTGAATTCGTGGAGATTGGTCTGAGGTTTTTTCATAGTAGTGTTGGAGCAATTCGTTTTTACAAAGAAATGTTTGGGCATCTTCACTAAAATTGGCATAACTTTCTCATATGGAATTGGAATTACAAAATTCTTGGCTCATTGGAAAGCTTGTTACAAGGGATATGTGATTAAATGATCTATAGTTTATTTTGGTTTGTCTATTGTTTCTTCATCTTGTGATATTTGAAAAGGTATGGTTCATTCTTCTGGGTTTCTCTTGTGATGACACATGTCTCTCATGGATAGAGTTCATCTTTGATCTTAGTATATGAGCCTCTATATTGGTATATATATTCGAAGTCATTATGGAGGTTATGATGATGATATTGTATACCTTAATGCTATGGATTCACTTTATGATGATAATGCATGTGATAATGATGTACACTCTATGATGTTGAAGCACTCATATACAATATGATGTACATGCATACCATAGTGTGATGATGCTCTCCTATGCACTATTATGTATACTTTATGATGATGATGCATAAATGGTGCACACTGAGATGATAATGGTTTATATTTTATTATGAGGATGCATACACTATGACGATGATGCATACCCTATTACGATGATGCATAACTAAGATGATGATGCATGATGATGCATGCCTTATGTTCAGTGAAAGCAAAGCAAAATTACTTGTTCAGTAATTGTGTATGATGAGGTGTATAATGATGTGTACATGATAAAATTGACCAACTTGACCATAAGTATTAATGAGCAAAAAATAATGACCAGCAGTGATGATCAAAGTTGATGTGCAGAGATACTTGAGTAGTAGTGATGAGCATCAATGATGAGAAACAGTTATGAGAAGCTGTGATAAGTAGTAGTGTTGATGAGCATATTGACCAGAGATTGATCAGCAGATTGACCAGAGAATGATGAGCAATGTTGACCAACAGAGTGATGAGCAGAGATTGATGTGCAGAGCAAAGGTTGGTTGTGCAGTACATCCATATGATTTCTTGTAAAAAGAATCTTGCACTTGAGTATTGGACTCCTCAAATCCTTCTTAGTTGGATGTAAGAAAACCAGGATGGGTCATGTTATGAGAGTTGGTGCTCTTTTTATCAGTTGGTGTTAATTGTAATCGAGAAGATTATTGTCTTCCATGTACAATAAATAAAGATCAAATTACAAATATTATTGTGTCTCTTTGATGTGATGAATGTTCTTATGACTCTTGGTTGATTTAACTAATGCATTTGATGACATATCAATTGATATAATCTAGTTAACTAAAATAAGGTATAAATATTATAAATTTCTCACATTGATTCACCTCCCCTCTTAGTGTGGCCATTGTGTCCAATGGGTGTCATAAAAGAGATCCAGCTCACAACAAATTATCGTCAATGAACTAGGATTGTGGCTTAAATATGACATGTTACAAGTGGTAGGGTAAAACAATTGCCCATTTTTATCCTCAAATTGCTTCCGGTATTTCTCTCCTAATAAGAGCTTACGATGTTTTGACACCGATGGAATATCTTTTGCATCCAAACCCAAACCTGAATCAGGATCCCGCAATATAGATAAATTGATATTCATATTCACATGGATAAGTAACATAAATTTAAATAAATATTCAAAATATGAATAGAACCTGAACTTACTGGAGACGGAAAGGGAGAACTCGTTGAATTTTGAACAAGATGAAATTATTTGGAATATGAAGAATTGGTCATTTGATACTACAACATTTTTTCCCTACATTTGAGCTAAATAAGATATCAATATATGTCTATGTAGTCCTAAAACATATTTAAAAACTATATCACAATCGAACTTCAAATATAGTTTGGAAAACATTTTGTAAGAATAAGGTGATTTTTTTTCTTTTTTTCCCTCCAGTGGGAAAAAAATTATACTTTTGATATTCAAAAACTGAATCAAAAAGTACATATCGAAATTTCTCATCACATAACTTGATGAGTCTACTATCCACAGAGTAAATAGCATAAACAAACCTCTAATACAAACCCATTACAACACCCAAATATCCAAAAAATATACAAAAGAGTTGAACCCCATCCCATAAGTTTCACGGTCCTCCAAAAAACAAATCAACGAAGCTAAGGGATAAAAAGAGCTACATCTTGAAAATATTAAAGGAGTTAATGTTTGTCACAAAAGAGTCCTCATGTTCTTCCCAGGTGATGATACCCTCTTCTTTCGTCAGGGATTCCTTGGAGAGAGGATCAGCTTCCACATTCATATCCCTATATATGGGTATTATGTCAACTGAAGTAAAGGGGGAAATAAGTAATTTAGTACATCTGCACCAATCGTAAAGAGACAAAACCTGTAGATTATATTTTCCTTGAGAAAATTGCATGGAGACTTGAGAATCCCCATATATTTTTATGGACTCAATGCCAAAGATTGTAGCAACCTTACATAAACACCATAATTCCATCACTTCTGCCTTAGTGTTGAACCCCACCCAACAGTTCAATTTAAACTTGAAGAAATGTGCATTGTTCAATTTAAGAATAACACCTGCAGCACACCTGCCATTTTTTGCAACTCCATTAAAGAAGCCAAATGCATTCATATCCATAGATCTAATAGCCATCTGATGGATTTTCTTACAAAAGGTTTTCATAACATAATATTCTTTATAGAGACCAATGATCATTCTGCAGTTTTCATCAAGATTTCACTTCTTATCTTCAAATATAAAGGCATTTCTAGCCTACCAAATATTTCATGAGATAAATGCAGGCAACGTTTTATGTTTTGGGACATCCTTATACCAAATGTAAAAATTATCTCCAAAAGGAGAAGAATCCCAACTCTGTGATATATTGAGATATTTGCATATTAAAGACCATAGTTGTTTGGTATAATGATAAGAGACCAATAAGTGCTCAATTGATTCCCCATTCTTCATAAATAGAGCACAAACATTTGGGAAGATAAAACATCCGTGAATAATATTATTTAGAGTGTTTAAGCAGTTTTCAAAAGAGATCCATATAAAACATTTTATCTTTAACAACATATGCCATTTCCATAACTTCTTAAACCACCATTTTGGCATAGTAACATTATGTTCTTATGCAATTTCCAAATATGCAGGTTTCGATGTGATGTATCGAGATGAAGCATTTGGATACCAAATAAGAGAGTATTTTTCAAAGGTGAGTCAAAGACCTATAGGGTTTAGGGAAATATAATTATTCCATTCAATTTCCCAACAACTCCCCAACCCTATATCTGATGCAGTCAACCAATATGACCTCAAGGTTTTTTGCCAATCTTTCCATTTTATATGTGCAAGAGTAATGAAACCCAACTCAGATAAATATTCTAGAATATATTGAGATAATTAAAAAATTTCCTCCATACTAAGAAATGGATCTATGCCATCCAAGACCTTAGTGCCATCCCCAACCTTCTAGGTAAGACCTCTGCCAAGCCAAGAATATGATTTAAAAAAACCTATCCAAAAATTTGAAGTGTTCATGCAAGAATTGATAGGATTTATTATCCAAGACAAAATGCCCGTTTTTATGTGTTTTGCATGAATAACCTCAGGCCATAATATTTTACCAAATATACCCCTCCAAACTGTCTTCAAACATAAAATTGTACTAAACCAAAAAATATTTTTAATATCCCATCCTCCCCAACATTTTGGTATTAACTATCTCTCCCATTTAGCCATATGTAGTTTCTGATAATCCAAATTTCAATACCATAAAAAATCTAAACATTAACCTTCTAATCCAATTCAAAATAGTCTTACAAACATGAGCTAGTGATAACCAATACACTAGAATTCCCATTAGGGCAGCTTTCAAGAGAATCAATCTTTCACCAATAGAAAGGAATCTAAAATCCCAATGATTTATTTTCATCTCAAACCTCTCCACCAACCAATGCCAATCATTTACTCTATATCCAACATGTTTCAGGAAATAGCCCAAATATTGTAAGCCATTACTCATATCTTGAACAAAGAAAGGCATAATAGTGGTAATTCCTTGGATGCTATTAATATTCAAATTATGTTTGTAGACATGGTTTTTTTTAAGGCTAACCTCCATTACTATGGTTGCACATAATATTTTGATGATTCCATTATAATAAGTCCATCCCTCCAAGGAGACACCACAAAATAGTATCACATCATCAACAAAAAGTAAATTTGTAATTAAAACAGATGTTGAGATTTTAATACCTTAAATCTTTGCTTCAAATTTTTCCTTATTAATCATACAACTTAATCCTTCGAATACAAGTAGAAATAGTAGGGGAAATAGAGGAAATCCCTGTGTGATATAGATGAAGCTTTTAAAGAAGGAAACATGTGATCCATTTATATTCACAGAGAACTATGCAGTCTTAATACATGACATGGTCCAATTAGTAAAATTTAAAGGAATGCCGATGTGATGGAGAAGAATATGTAGAAAACCCCAATCAACACAGTCATTTGCTTTAAGAAGGTCCATATTTAACAAAAGGGCATCAATATTATTGAGTGCAAAACCTCCTAAGTGATTCCTATACCATCATGAATCTGTCTATCCTCCAGAAAACCAAATTGTTCTCTATACATCCTTCGAGAAAGAAAAGGTTTAATCCTTATCGAAATATTTTTAGTGATGAGCTTATAGGCCAGATTGTGCAACACAATTGGTTTGAAGTCACTGAAAGATGTTGGCTTATTGCATTTTGGAATAAGTGTAATGAAAGTATAATTCAATGCCCCTGCGAGAAAGCCCTCTATCCTTGAATATTCGACCATAGAGTGCATCCATAAAAGAAATAAATATATCCACGGTCCATCCATCGGGACTTGGACTCTTTTCTTTAGAATTTTTTTTTAATTCCTCTTCAATTTCATTCATTGTGACTGGACTTCCAATGGCTTCACCCTCCTCCGACTCAAACAAGGAAGGAATGTGACTAATTGCATTCAACTGTGCATCAATTTGACACATTCTTAAATCTTTAAAGGACTAAAAAAAGGATTTTCCCATTATTTTAAGGTCTTCATGTTTGCTAACCAACTATGAATTATCATCTCGAATCTCCCAAATTGCATTATGATTTCTCCTATATGAAGAATAACTGTGAAAAAAAATAGTGTTATTATCATCAAGCGATATCCACAAAGCACGACTTTTAATACACCAGTCCATTTCCTCATGTTTGAGCAAATTTAATTTCTTGTTCTCTAAATCTTGAAGAAGATTTCTATCATATTCATCCAAAATAAATGAGTCATATTTTGACAGAATATTCCTCATTTGCTCTTTAATCATTAAGAATTCTTCATTGTCCTTTAGTTTTTTTGTTCTTTGTCGAGATAATAAATTCCTTTTTTAAGAATAAGGTGAGTTTAAGCAACATATATATACTCTGAATTTTTATAATCGGTGTGGTTGAATACGAAAAGAACATTTGAGATGAATATATAATTTTAAGCTGACACATCAAACCACACGATATTCAAATTAAAATGGTGCACTTAATCAAATGAACATGCAACAATGCATCTCTATCTATATGATGCACTGGTGCATCATAACAACAAACGTATCGTACTTCAACATTCATAAAATCCCCTGTGGAAAAAATATCCTCTACATTTGACCGTGGATATTTATCAATGCATTTTATGAAATAATTCATAATAGTGTGTTTACTAAATACATACGCATTGGTGCGTTCCAATTCCACAGGCACCATGGTAGGATTTATGAAATACTTACCAGTGCATTGAATTATTTATACGCACTAGTGCATCATAATCACAAGTGCAATAGAATACAAGTCATTTTCCCCTGAAAAAAGGGTGGCAATTTTAATTTTGAAAAGTAATTCTAAAAGGTGTCTAAAAGCAAAAAAACTAGACATTAATTCACATTCTTTTGTCGAAATTTGGAGGGGAGAATTTTGGAAGAGAGACTTACATGGAAGGAGTTTGGAGCAACCGGATTATTCTGGGGATCAAAATTTGTTAGGTATGGTGAATCAAACAAAACCTTGCATGGCAGAAATTTCTAGTATGTAAAATATTACTATAGATCATATTATCCTATTTAGATTTTAATTATATTTAGAAAGAAAAAAAATCATAGTTACCTTCAATGTTGCAACACTTCTTTTCGCTTTATGTGGCTACAATTTTGGAACTGCGAAATTTTACATTAGGGTTCAAATCCCTCTTTTGTTACACAATTACGATTTTTCTTTTTAGGGATTTTAGATTTGATGAATTTGTGATTATATATAGAAAGTGTAGGGTGAGATGGGCCCACTTTTTTGTTCGAATATGTAACGATGTTGGCCTTATCAAGTTTTTTTTTTGTTTTATTATTTTTCAATAAAAAAAACTTGTGCGTCATTTTCAATGCTTTTATATAATTGTAATGCACTGGTGCATTTGTAATAATAGCGCACCGGAAATGACATCCGCGACAGTATATTTTATTTATAAAACAAAAAACAAAAAACAAAAACATTTCTTGGTTCTTAGTGCACCTACATCTATATAACACATCGTTGCTTGTTTGTACATAACACACCATGGCATTTTATGCATTGAAGCACACCGATATCAGACTTATTTTCTATTTTCAAGTTCTATAATTTTTTTTGTGTAATGTATTGATAGTTTCTGGTTGTAATGGTCCAAGTTGTTTACTTATAGAAAATGTGTGGTATGAGTTCAATTAACAACAAAATTAGTAAACATGATGGGAGCACATCCAGAATTACGAAGAAGGTAAGTGTTTTTTAATTTATGTATTTTAAATTATTTGTTTGGATTATTTGTAAATTTAACTAATATGTATTGGTTAATGTGTGACATGCAAAGCCAAACAATGAGGAGGCTCGATAAGATGCTTAACAATATAAGTCTAGAAGAGCAAAGCATTGATATAAAAGTTGCAGAGGGATGAATTGGGTGAATAAAAAATAAGCAATATGAATTTTTTCTTCCAATATAAGTAATATTGTACGTAAGAATATTAACTGATATGTTTCAAATAATCTAATTCACATGTGTTGAACGTTATGCGGGGACTACAGCAACAAAAACGAATATCATAAGAAAATAAAATATGGAAGATGTAAATGATGATAGATTGGTCCTTAGCACATCTGGAGTGGTGTTGGAAGTTAATAGAAGGGGAAACACTTTTATAATACTATTAGGGATATAGTCAAAATAACATATAGACATACTTTTCACTTAAAATACATAAATCAATAAGATGATTCAAAGAATCATGTCATGTATAAACTACAATAGGAGTTTCCAGAGCAATGGTCAATGAGATCTGACACACTTGCAATAGCAAAAACATACAACAACAAAAAAGAATCATTGAAAAAGTAATATTCCTAAACATGTTTATGTAGAATATGTATGTATAACTACTACAAAGCATTGTTCCTTTAATAATTTTAATTATGATCTATTTATTTTTCATATCAACAGAAAAATAGTTAAATGTCATTTTACATTTCCAGGAAGATTATGAAAATATCAAGGGATGAACGAGGTGATATACTAAATGTGCTAATAGGGATGCCCAAAAAAGTGTACAAGGAAATGGACATAATTGCATCGCAGGAGGAGCCATCTCAACAGCAGCGTGCTTCAAATGTATGAAATCATTGATTTTTTGGATTATGTACACTCATTAATCAATTCAACATTAAATATTAATTTTCAATTTTTTTTTTGCAGAAAAGAAAACAAAATGGAACCCATTCAGCACAAGACAGGATGACAAGGAAAAAAGGGGTTGATATCAAAGTTTGTGAGTATTTGTGATGTCCTTATTACAAATTAAGATTTAATATTAGTTGTGATATTTATATTTATTTTTTTTGTGTTTTCACTAGCCATCATTTGATGTCTTGAAATAGGTGTTAACATACAAAGAGGAGTCATCAAAAAAATGATTAACATTGGGTTAAGCAAGGGTTGTGAATTTGTAAGTATCTATGTTGTTTTACTTCTCTCATTTTATAATTAATAGAACAACAAAACTCATTTATATTAAATCTATGATTTGTGACGAGATATAAAACTTGCATGAAACAAAGTATGCAGTGGAGCCAACATAATACTTATTGATAGAAGGCATGAGATTTGGTTTTTAAAGAATGTATATCATTCATGAATCAATTCTTTATATCATGGTATGTCGCTTTTAAATTTACAATCATGTATATTATCATTTTATTTTTCATTATTTCCAACAATGTAGATACACTTGGTACAATATATTTTTATGTTTACACATGGAAGCTGAAGAAGAGGAAAAAAACAAATCCAATCAACAAAGCATTCATCCAAATCACCCAATTGATGCAAGTGGCTCGAGCCCTGATAAAAGTTCCAATGAAGAATAATGATCCATATTTATTTTTGGTGTTGATGTAAGTTGATGTATATTTTGAAATAATTGTCTGTGAAAATCATACATTTTGTATAATGTACTAGACATAGTGTAAGAATAGAAACACAATGGGTTACCAATAAGTGTAACAATGACATGCATATTTACTTTTTTATTATTGTTATCTCTATCTGGTCATATTTTCTATGACAAAGGCTCTCTTATTGATATATATTAAAATAAACATTTTTATTATATTGCATTCTCCAATTTTATTGTCAATTGTTACATGTGAAATGGTACATTGGTAAAAAAAAATTGTAAATTCAAAAACTAGTCTATTGAAATAAAATAGTAGTACAATAAAAAATACAGTTCAGAGTAGCAATTCTGCAAGAAGAAAGTAGTAGAAAAGGAGTTAAGGCCTTCCCTGAGGGGAATCCAATCCTTTAGAGACTATGTGATCCTCCTTGTGAGAGGATCACAAAAATTAACAGTATTTGAATATGAAAACTGAAAATAACTATTGTAGTTAGCAGGTGAGTCTAAACCTTAATAGGCCCAATAAAAAAGAGAGAGAACAGAAGCCATGAAACTTGGATTATGGCTTGGAGGGTGGCTCCTCCTCTATTGGAACCCTGAATCCGAAATCTAACGGAGAGTTTGGTTGAATCGTCAATGAGGAAGCAGGTGGGTTGGTAGAAGCTTGTCCATCATGTTCGACTGGGTTTCCTCCATTGTTGTCTGTAGTTTCTTCATTGTTGGAATCCTCCTCACTGCTGGAGGGGCTTCGCTTGACCGAAAGAGGATCTTTTTTTATGTATTCATCTGCAATGTTGATGACATCTTTGTCATGCTAAGTGTTGGACATGATCCTCTAGGGAGGGGGGGTGATTTTTCAGTTTCCATAGGAGTTGCTAATGGGTTCACGAAAGGAGTTGTTGATGGATTCACAAAAGGAGCCGGAGGATTAAGATGGGGGTCGGTGGGACGAAGGAGAAGTCTGGCCAAAATATTTTTGACAACCCAATAGTTGCACCTGTAGTCAACCTTCAGTTTGCTTTTGTGTGAAAACCTATGAGCTCATCCTCCCAATCATCGAATATTTGACAGAGAGAGTCAGGAATTTCCAAGTCACAATCTTATGTGCTAGATTGAGCCATGAAGCTTATGGATCGCTCATTAACATTACCATGTCCGCCTCTAACTTGTCTAGGCGTGGCTCACAATATGGGCCACCTCAACATGGTCCACTCGACTGGAAACACAGAGTAATTTAGCTTTTGGATGTCAACAAAGAGGCTAAGAGCAAGAGGATGAAGACTGTGTTGTTTCTCCATCACCTTTGACGTTGTAGGATAACCAGTCTCTACAAAATTGAATAGGAGTGAACAAATGAGGGGAAGAAAAATGAGCAGGCATACCTTAACGAAGGGACACACATATTGAGGTGCCATTGAGATGGCATTAACTTTGCAAGGTGGTGCGAGGTACCAGATGACAGTACGGAGATAGCTTCCCATCATGAGCTTGGAGCTCGCGCCTTCAAAAATGGATGCTAGCATGTGACACTTAAGGGAGGGGTGATGTGATGTCATAGGAGTGACGTCAGGGGACAGCTAAGTGACCCGACAGGCACTCCTTATTGTCTATGTGGCAATGAATCACCCTCATTTGATGGCATATCATTCTCAGCAATATGAATTTAATCATGCTTGAGAGTGGAAGTAAGAATCTCTTCAAGCGAGAAGTGTTGTAGAAAGGAGGTAGAATAAACTCCCCAATTGGCTAGTTTATATGTGAGGGAGTTAGCTTCGCGTTGAAAGTGCTGAAAGGTAATGGCTGCAATTTGAGAAAAGAGAAGAGCTAGTTGTTGTAGATAATAATCCAATATCCAACTAGGGGAAACCTTGGTACAACTAGAACCATTCTGCAACCTGATGGCCATGTTTAGGATGAGCTCTGAGTCCCCTCCACGATGAGTGGAAAGTGATCCTGATTGAAGGTGATACGGATTCCCTGGAGAAGACCTATTAATTCATATGCATTGTTTCTTTCAATCCTAGCATGCCATAAAAAAGATGAAGAATCTGACTGATAGAAGATCTAAAGACCCCCACCATAACCGGATTTTCCAAGATTTCCTTTAGAGGCCCCATCAAAATTGAGTTTAAGTAATCCATAGGGCAGGCCTTTCCAAGGTTGGGGATTGGAGGAGTGTAGATCTTGTATCATGGGAGTTATGGAAACCTAAAGAGGTGAAATTAGTCGATTTTCCAGGATGGTTTTTTCCATGGGGATTTCCTGTAGATCCTTATCATGCCACTTGTGTAGCATAGTGATTTCCTTGATGTGTTGTAGAAAAGAGGCCCGGACTCTTTCCACGGGTTTAACTCTACCTTCAAACATCTTGATATTACGTTCCTTCCAAATATTCCAAATGGTGAAACCTAGGGTGAATTGCAAAATCCTATTGAGTAGAGGATTTTGATAGGGATGCTTGTGCCAGCACTTGATGGTTTCTGAAATGTTCCCTGACAACGATTAGTTCTCTTGCAAATGAAGGAAATATTTTCCCAGAGTCCGCTGGAGAACGAGCGCTGATCCAGAATATGATCCATGGTTTCCTTGTGTTCTTTACATAGAATACATTTCGAGGGTCCAACAAAGCCTAGCTTGAGGAGATCATCCTATGTGAGAAAACGTTTATGTAACACAAGCCAGAGAAAAATGGTCACTTTAGGCCAAGTTTTTATCCCCCAAATTTTGTCCCAACAAAGTTCTGGTTGCTCATTGGGGCGATTGATGGAAAGATGGTATGCTTCTTTTATAGAGAACATACCTTTAGGATTGTACCCCCATCTGGGAATATAAGGACCATGCCTAGTTCTGATGAGGATTTGTTGAATATACTCCCATAGTGAGTAAGAATATGCATGTTGTTGGGTTAGGGGTGAATCCGCGGACCTGGGTAACACTTTTTGGCAAGCGCATTTCGGAAAAAATAGAAAAACGTACCTCGGTCGAGGGTTTAACAAGCCATCGACCGAGGTCCTAATATCTCAACCGAGGTTTTATCAAGCCCTCGACCAAGGTTTTTTTCATCCCTCGACCGAGGTATTTCCTAACCATCGGTCGAGGTATTAATACCTCGACCGAGGGTTAAGAAATACCTCAGTCGAGGTCAGTTTTAGTTAAATTGAATTTTTTTGTTAATTTGTTATAAATGTATAAGCACATACATATATAAATGTATAAATAGGCTTCCCATCAACCCAAATAATTTTTTTAATAAATATGATTAATTATAACCTGTATACACGCAAAAGTAATG
>LPNX010481366.1:98695-137481 GCA_001517045.1 Pseudotsuga menziesii
CTTCTGTCATGCGCCTACTCTCGTTCAAAAAATAATAAATAATTGTATAATGCAAAAAAAATTAACAAAAAAATATGCACATCACACTGCATTTTATGTAGATCATGCTCATATATATATATTTTTTTAAATTATTAATGCAAGATTGAATTACTCTACGTGGACACGAGCCACTTATTAGCTTCTTCAAATTTTTAAGGTCACACAGTTCATTAAATGCAAAAATTCACACATTAAATGACATTGGAATATTTTAAAAAAAATATCACTATGAAGCCAACATAATATTCTACAATTTGTTTTTTTACTGCAAGTCAAAATTCACATGGCATATATGTGTTTTGAGGGCTTCTATCTAGCACATGAGTAAAAAATCAGGTTTTCATCGCCAAATTTGGCCAAAAAGT
Organism: Pseudotsuga menziesii; assembly: GCA_001517045.1. Taxonomy (NCBI): domain Eukaryota; kingdom Viridiplantae; phylum Streptophyta; class Pinopsida; order Pinales; family Pinaceae; genus Pseudotsuga; species Pseudotsuga menziesii. The sequence goes on from LPNX010481366.1 coordinate 99,103, forward strand.
GTTACCCATCTTCATGGAACCACCCTTTAAAGATACCATCTTTCATGGGTTAACCAATCATGAAAGTCCTATTGAATGTCCAAAAAGTGTTGACTTTTCCATGATGGGGGAGGAAAAAGGTATCATGATAAGGATGAAGATTGTGCACAGACTCTAAGCATGGGAACTGGTTCCAAGATCCGTCTAGAAATTGGCTCCATCATGAATATCCCATAAGTTATGTTGTTGGAAAATATGACATTAAGAATTGGTTGTGTTCCATATGAGAGAACACTTTATGTCCTGTGGGTACCTTATGAGACTCTGATCTGGCCAGTTGGTGGTGTATTTTTTTCCAAAGCTAGGACTAGGGGCTACTATTTTTAGTGATCCAGTTCCACCAAATTTTAGCACTTATTATTTCATTATTTTGAGCTAGATCCCGAAGACCAAGCCCCCAGTCAATCTTGGTATGACAAATAGTTTCCCATTTTACCAAGGACCAATTATGCAAGGCTTTATCCCCTTGCCATAGAAATGTGCATTGCAGAGCTCTGGTAGATTTGAGTACCCATTTAGGGGTGGATAGCATAGAGAAAAGATAGAGGGACATAGCTTGCAAAACAAATTTGATAAGGACAAGGCGTTCAGCTAGGTTGAGGGTGCGTAGGGTCCAATGAGAGAGTCAGAGCTCAAGTTTGGAAAGAAGATCCCTCTAAGAAGAATGTTTGAGTGTATATTCTATGAGTGGAGTTCCAAGATACTTCAAGGGGAGGCTAGAATCCTCGAAGGTTAAGATTTTGGAAATGTTTTGTTGTGAGAGAAGGGGTGTGTTAAAAAAGAAGACTTCATATTTTTTGGGATTAAGAGCCATAACAGAGGCTTTGGAGAAGGTGGAAAGGATATTACTGATATTTTTGGCTTCTTGGATAGAGGAATGTCCCATAAGCATATTATCTTCCATGAATCCTGAAGGGTAAGAGAGGTATGATTATGAAGCGAGCGACCTTTTTAGAGTCCCAAGAGCGTTGGCATGTGTGAGCATTCACCCCAAAATTTCTGTCATGAGAATAAAAAGGAAAAGAGAGGATCTCCTTGTTGGAAACCTTGAGAAAGATTGAAATTTCTAGAGGAGACACCATTAATGAGAACTAAGAAAAAAGAAGTGGAAATAAGGCAGAGAACCCAGTGTATCCAGGAGTGATCGAACCCAAAGGAGAGAAGGATTTGTTTGATGAAATTCCAATTGAGTTTATCGAAGTATTTGGAGAGATCAAGTTTGAGGAGCATATAAGTATTTTTGGAGACTTTAAGGGAGTGGATAACTTCATGAGATAGAATGATTCTGTTAAGGATTTGTTGTCCTTCCACGTAACCAATTTGTTCTGGAGAGATGAGATGAGGAAGTAGAGACTTGAGACAGTTGGCAATGACTTTGGTGATGAATTTGTAAATGACATTGCAAAGAGCTATGGGTATGTACTTACCTAGAGTGGCAGCTTTGTCCTCTTTGGGAATAAGAATGAGGAAGGTGTCATTGATAGCTAGGATAATATTCTGATTGCTTCGATATTCTTCCACCATTTCCCAAATCTCGTGTTTGAGCAAATCCCAACATAAGTGAAAGAAATTGACTGTGAAACCGTCCTATGCTGGGGATTTTTCTTCCTTCATTTGTTTGATAGCTATTTCCACCCCTTGGAGCGTGGTGGGTCTCATAAGCATGGCATTTTTTTTAGTCATGACCAAGGGGGGGATATGTGAGGTTACCTGTTATATAGCCTCATCTCGATCATGATCATTATCTATGATCAGATCTTCATAAAATGAAACAAGTTCTGCTTCAATATCCTTGTAAGTGTCCAGTCTGTTTCCCTTTGTGTTTTTTAGATGGGTGATGCAATTATGCATGCGATGTTGGATAGTGGAGCGATGGAAGAAAGAAGTATCGCGCTCCCCCTCCTGTAGCCATTTAATTCTGGATTTATGATTCCATGGTATCTCTTCTTGTTTGGATCCCTCCTCTATCTAGGAATAAATATGATGCTCCATATTATTCATCTCCTTTGTTCTGCCAATGGTAATGATTTTTTGTTTTAATTGCTCCATTTCATGTTCGATTTGAGCTTTGCAATTGAACATATCGTTGAAAGTGTTCATGTTCCAGTGTTTGAGATGATTCTTTAAGAGCTTCAATTTTTTATGCATTATGTACATGCAGGAGGAACTAGTGGCCTGAGTGGTTAGCCACCAATCCTTGATCATCTCAAGAAAATCAGGGTGATTGAGCCAAAAAAATTCAAAGCAAAATGGCTTTCCACGGGCTGCCTCATCCAGCTACCAATTTAAGCATGTGGGCTAGTGATCAGATCATGCAACTAGAAGAATGGATTCTTTGAGTTCCTTGTTTCTGAGCATGATATTTTATGTGATGAGGAAATGATCAATCTTGGTGGCTATCTAGGCAACTCCTCCTTTGTGATTATTTCAGGTGTGAATACCATTGTTGGTATCCATGTCTATCAAGCCATTATTGTCAATGAAGTCCTTAAAGAGAATATATTCCTGGGAGAGTGAGTGGTGTCCTCCTCGTTTATCCTTCAAAGAGGTGATAAGATTAAAATCCCCTCCAAGAATATCTATGGGATAGGGTTGATCATGAATGTTCCAGTGTAAAAATTCCAGGAAATGAAGTTTCTGATCAGAAAGTTGAGGACCATACACATTGGTAATTCTGCCATGTGCATTGGTGCCAATAGGATGGAAATGAGTCAAGATGGAGTGATGAGAGGCAAAGAAGTTATCTATATCTACTTACATAGGGTTCTAGGATATAGTTATACCCCTGGAAGCCCCTGTTGAGTCAACAGAAATGGATATGCTACCCCTCCATAATCTAGCCATCAGATTGTCTAAGTTATCAATGTTGGATTTGGTTTCTTGTAACATGAGGATGGTGGGTTTTTCCTTCTGGATCTTCCTTTTCAACATTTTATGTTTGTTGGGACTATTTATTCCCCTTATATTCTAGGATATCACCTTCATGGATAGTGGAGCGATGGAAGAAAGAAGTATCGAGCTCCCCCTCCTGTAGACATTTAATTCTGGATTTATGATTCCATAGTATCTCTTCTTGTTTGGATCGCTCCTCTATCTAGGAATAAATATGATGCTCCATATTATTCATCTCCTTTTTTCTGCCAATGGTAATGATTTTTTGTTGCAATTGCTCCATTTCATGTTCGATTTGAGCTTTTCAATTGAACATATCGCTGAAAGTGTTCATGTTCCAATGTTTGAGATGATTCTTTAAGAGCTTCAATTTTTTATGCATTTTGTACATTCAAGAGGAACTAGTGACCTGAGTGGTTAGCCACCAATCCTTTATCATCTCAAGAAAATCGGGGTGATTGAGCCAAAAAATTTCAAAGCGAAATGGCTTTCTATGGGCTGCCTCATCCAGCTGCCAATTTAAGCATGTGGGCTAGTGATCAGATCATGCGACTAGAAGAATGGATTCTTTGAGTTCCTCGTTTCTGAGCATGAGATGTTATGTGATGAGGAAATGATCAATCTTGGTGGCTATCTATGCAACTCCACCTCTATGATTATTTTAGGTGTGAATACCATTGTTGGTATCCATGTCTATCAAGCCATTATTGTCAATGAAGTCCTTAAAGAGAATATATTCCTGGGAGAGTGAGTGGTGTCCTCCTCGTTTGTCCTTCAAAGAGGTGATAATATTGAAATCCCCTCCAATAATATATATGGGATAGGGTTGATCATGAATGTTCCAGTGTAAAACTTCCAGGAAATGAAGTTTTTGATCAGAAAGTTGAGGACCATACACATTGGTAATTCTACCATGTGCATTGGTGCCAATAGGATCGAAATGACCCAAGATGGAGTGATGCGAGGCAAAGAAGTTATCTATATCTACTTCCACAGGGTTCCAAGATATAGTTATACCCCCAGAATCCCCTGTTGAGTCAACATAAATGGATCTGCTACCCCTCCATAATCTAGCCATCAGATCATCTAAGTTATCGATGTTGGATTTGGTTTCTTGTAACATGAGGATGGTGGGTTTTTCCTTCTGGATCTTCCTTTTCAACATTCTATGTTTGTTGGGACTGTTGATTCCCCTTATATTCTAGGATATCACCTTCATTGATTAATAGTTGGGTTGGAAGGGAAGAACTTCGTAAGCTGGGAATATTGCCCTAATTCCACTAGCCTGGTTCCATGAGTGGAAACTCTTTATATGTATGTTTTCATGCCTCTCTTTTTAACTTCCTTAACACTCTTTTTTGTTTCCTTGGGTTTATTGGTGATAATCCCAAGTTTGGCACGAGTTCTAGCTTAGTTTAATATATCAGTTAATAGTTGAATTTTCTTTGGAGCTATTGCATGTAATGTGTTGTTTTTGTAGGCATCTTCCAGTCCTAAATATCTATATCTCCTATATCTATGTCCCCCATATCCACATCCATTAAGACATCAATGTCTTGAGTAGAGGTGGAATATCCAGGCCATGAGTTCTTTATTCAAGGGGCTAAGGTTGTTTGTGTTAGATTTTTATAAATTAAACAATATTATCTTAGGATCTTATCTGAGAGAATAAAATGCACATCAATCAATCACAAGAGACAATGGACACAAATATTTTCCTTGGGGACACCATAAAGGAGAAAACCCTGCAACTTCCTTAGAGATAGAATAAGTACCATTGGAAGCAGTAAAACCCAAAGACAGTAAGATGATCTCCAACAGTTGTTCTCTCTCTTATCCCAACTTCTTCTCTCTCACTCATGCGCTACAACTGAGTGTGAGTGACTGCGTGATAAATAGAGAGGCTCACTCTCTATTTATACTAATTCCCGACTTGACAATAACTTACCAGGGCCGACTTCTCTAGGAGAGTCTAATAACCCTAGTGCCCTGAAACTGTGGGGACTTTGACCCCTGATCAACTAGGAGGGTTAACCTCTATGAATTTACATGACTTTTTTACATTACTAATTCTACCAATAGGAACATTGGGGACTAATCAAATACAATATATGAAATATACAAGTGAATACATTTCAAAGTTACAAATACATCAACATTTTGGAGGGATCATCTTTTGTGTTCTTGCCAAATTTTGCAGCTTTCTTGCCTTTCTAGGATTCTTGATGGAGTCGCTTCATTGCGGGAGGTACTCCATCCTCTCCAGTATCATGTTCATCATATTGGGTAGCCAATGCCTCAAATTTGTTGTTGGTAGTGGTATTGGAGGGTTTGCTAACAATGGGATTATTCTTTCCCTATTTCCTTTTGTTCATGACTTTTTGAAGTCGTCTTTGTCTTCATTAGGGTTTTGTTAGTGCTCAATGGGGGATTTAATATGAGGGAAGTGTCGATATAGATGTCCATCCTCATGATACTTTCTGCATCTGAAAGGAACATGCTCATAGTCTAGCGGTTGCACCCATTTTGTGTCCTCACGTGCCAGAGTTACAAAGTTCGGTAGTGTTTTAGCTATGTGAATGTAGACACAGATTCAAGCATAAGATGTGTAACTTGTTGTTTGGTTTGATCAGCAATATTGACAAAATAACGCAGGGAATTATAAATATCCTTAAGATCTCTTTGTCCCAGTATTCCTAAGGAAGCGAATATAGTTGAACCCAGACTGGTGCCTAGGAGAAGTTTTCAGTGTCCGGATTGAAGCTTTCAACCTAGTTTCTGAGAAAGAGGCCCACAGAGTTGAATAAATAAGGTATTCCTTCAAGTATGTGATTATTGTCTTCCATCAAGGAGAAAATAATGGTGAAGAATCCATTGGAGCATATTTGCAGGTCGAAGTGATCTTTTGGATTGCATTTAATGGTGATCCAATTTAGAAGAGTTTTTTCCATGGGCCAAATACCTATGAACTTCTGAATGAGAGTGTAGTTCTTCATGTAATCGATTCTGGCATTGATTCTGGAAGGAAAAATATTGAACCTAGGTTTTTTAGAAGACATGGCTATGCATGTGTGTATTTTGGGTTTATCTGTTGTCGTAGTCAGAGTTAGTCGTTCATCAATGTGCCCAATGATGTCAGGTTTCAGGTCGTTAGTGAGTAGGGAGCTTCCAGAGGGCATAGAAATGTCTTGAAAATGCATGGGACATGAGGAATCCAAGGGGGGCCGGGAGGGACTAAGATTCCCTCCCGTGCAGGTATCCATGACTAGGTACAAGAGATAAAGGAGGTAAAGAAGAACAGAGTTTAGGGTGAAACGACAAGATCAAGAAAGTACCATGTCAGGGAGAAGCCATCAATCAACTTATCGAAACCCTTGTGCATAATCTCATCAGGGAGAGCACTCTCTTATCGACCTGATCAATTACATATTACTATTTGTTATATTTTTCAGTACATTGGTAATTAAATGTATGGATGATTAAATATTACAATAGATATTTTATATATATATATATATATATATATATATAAATCCAAACAAACGCAATAATTAAAATTGAAATGAATAGTACTATAAAAAAATATTTTAATTTGTGATGAATAATTGAATTAAAAAAAATAAAAAATATAATATAGATATATCACTACAGTGTTAGTAATCACTATTCAAACAATAATTTTTGGTGCTTTTGGTAATTTATTGTCGCACCTATGCACTTTCAGGAATTAAATGTACCGATGCATTTATATAAATTTTCTACTCGGTAATCCAATGTAAATTAAATGCATCGTTAAATTTAAAAAATAAAAATTCCATGTCTCAATCGCACTTACTCGTGCGTTCTTGTTTGTTAATTACACCAATGCTTTTTAATTGTTTATATGCAATGCAAATTTTTAGAACTTTTACACACCGACGCTTTTTGCAATTAATCGCATCAATGCATTTGAGTTGTTTAAATGCACCAAGATATTTTAAAATTATGTACGCACGGGTGCTTATTACAATCAAAGGTGCAGATGAATTATTATAAATAGGACACATCGTTAAAGTTTAAATATATTGAGAGCTTTAGGTGTGTATGACATAAAATACCGTCAAGGTGCATTTATGCTGTATGTAAGCACTGGTGCGACGTTGAAATTTGGTGGTTTCTGATGCATGATATATTTGAGTGCACTGGTGAAAAATAGTTATATCTTCCAGCACCGTTGTATTTAAGGTTTATACACACCAGTGCGTCATTTTTCATCAAAGCACACCGGTAAAATTTCATCCTCTAAATATTTCATCCTCCGACTTTTTTTACTTATAAGATATATCCATAATAACCTCTGTTAAAACATCTACTACCATTGGTGAAGGTTGTAGTGGATGTCTTTTTTAAATATTTGTCAATCTTGTAACATTAATAATCTCTGATATAACATTCGCTACATGGTCCTTTTCCTTGTAGTCCAATGATTACATGCGCTTGACGCACAATGTTATTTGGAAGACTCCCCCTATGATGTGGTTATGTTCCTTTATTAAAACATCTCATGGTACACCTTTTTTGACATCCTTATTAGCATCTTTTGGATATCATGTTTTTTTTCCTTTATAATTTTAGCAATCTTCAAGATAATGAAAAGAAAAATTAAAAAATCAATTAATATTTATATGAAAATAAACATAGCACAAATATTAACAAAGTAAAATTTTGAACTAGTATATAAATATTATAGAAAAACAATTTAGCAATAATACTTTTAAAATGATTTTTTTTGTTATTGTATGTTTTTTCCATTGCAAGTCTCACTAGTCTCACTGCCCACTGCTCCAGAAACACTTCATGTAGTTTTCTTATAACCTGATTCTAAAAGTCATTGGATTGATTTTTCTATTGTAAATAAAATGAATGTCTATACATTCTTTCCAGTATATCCCTCAAAGTAATTTTATAAAAAAACACCCCTTTCATTAACTTCCACCACCTCCAATTGAGATGATAACCAATTCATCATCATTTTCATTCTTCTTGATTTTATCTTCTTATGGCATCATATTTCCTCGTTGTTTTTCCTTGCACAACATTCAACAAATTCGAAATCCACAGTTTGAATCATGCTAGCAACTATTTTTTAGAACCATTGTTAGTAAGAATCCAAACAAAAACCTCATGTTTAACACCTTTTGATCCACACAATTCCTATGTTTGCAATAAATCTTTAAAAAAAAATCTCTTCTTCACTCAGGTTACAAACAATCTTTTAGAGTTTCCTTAAGTTTTTTCTCTCCATCTCATACATAAACCAATACACATCATTTAAACATACAGATAATTCAAATATATTACTTTTATAATAGAATTACAAAAAAAATTCCATGTTCTTTGTGCTCCCTTAGATGTAATTTTATTCCATGGTCTTTTATTGGCCATGTTTTCTCAATAAACTTTTTGCATAATGAAACACATAAATTATGAAATTACTTTCACACAATAAGTAATTATTTCAAGTAAAATTGTATCTAGGTCAATCGTTACGTATAGTAGAGAAGCTTAGCATTGGTGCGCCTTACATTAGATAACACATCGGTGTGCCTTCCATGCAATAATGCACTTGTGGGAATGTTATGTATAATGCGCACCACTAAAGCTACTAATATTATTTTGAAAAGCATAATCTAAATTAGGTGTGTCTTTAATAGATAAATACACCAATGCATATATCCTACAATATCCACACTGATTAACCTTTTGGAAATTTTAAACATGCAAAAAATGGTGTGCCTTATAAGAATAAACACTTCAATGTGTTTATAATTTACAGTGTGAACCATAGACCGCAAAAATGTTTTTGAAAAACTTATGACAACAAAAATTCGGAAAGGTTGGATTTGAATTGAATCACATTATGATCTCGGTCCAAAAGTAACCCAATGCCCCATATACTATTATATATAACCAATAAGTTTACATTGCAAAAACTAAAATCTTGTTGTGAAATAGAAAGAGAAATATAAAACAAAAGAAAAGTAAGGAGAATCGTAGGGTCTATAGTAATGAAGGTAACTCTAAAAGAAAAAGAACACAAAGGTTTTCACCATTGAAGGTAACTCTGAAAGAAAAAGAACGTGAGGGTCATTTTTTGAATCTATTGAGCGAAAAAATCAAATGTCTCATATGCAGAGTTGAATGTGTCCATGGTGATCCCTTACAAAAGTTATCTTCAAAGAAATCTATCTCTCCAAACACTTCCATAGTAAATAGGGAAATTTTTAACGATCCATATTTTTTTTAAGTGTAGAAACCTTGTTGAATCTCACTAAATATCAAATTTCCAGCAAATGCTTAGCGATATTATTTTAAAAATATTCAAATTTCTATGGATTTTATTTAGTTTTTAGACAATTTTGACGGATTTAGAGTTAAAAAATAATAATCCTCTGAAATTTGGGAAAATTGTTTTAGAAAAAAATGGAAAATGGTGGATACTTTTTTGGAAAAAAACCTCAAAAATTATCCCAAAGGATAAATTTCACCCCTAAAATTTACTATGACGGTAAATTTCTCTTACATAAGTCACTCCTCAAACGTTTTGTCCTAAAAAGGTTTAGGATTAGGGTTTTCTTTTATTTATAACCGCAATGACTTAAAATTAAATTCACACTATTTTTTCATTTGATATTTCATCCCATTTATGATAAACACACGTAGCTTCATTATTTTAAACAATCGAGAGTTCAATACCCAAATAAAGAAATAGCGCACCAATTCGCTATACTAATATAAGTGCACCGTGTAAACAATAAGACAAAAATGGAAATATAAACTTTTGAATTTTTTTGGTTGGGATTCTAGTGTGCTACTCAAATAATAGCACAATGATGTGTTATACTAATATAAGAATACTATATAAACAATAAGATAAAAATGAAAATATAAACTTTTGTAATATTTTAGGATGGGATACCAATGTGTTACGTATGGCCCACCAATTACATAGAAAGACAAAAAAATGGAAGTTTAAACTTTCACAATTAATACTTTTTGGCTATTTGTCCTTTGTGGAGGTGGTTGTAGAGGTTTCAATCTGTGTTCATATGCAATGAGTGTAGATGTGTACTTTTCATGTTAAGGTGCATTGGTGCGCCACTATAGAATTTGGTGCACCAGTTACTTAAAAAACATAAAATGTTGTATGTTTCCCATTTTTTTATTTTAAGAATGGATGCATGTATTGAATGTAATTTTTACTAAAATACAGAGGAAAACAGAGCAATAAATTAAATGGTCGATTCCTCAAATTCTAGCTCATTTTGGAAAAGATGATGACAAAATATGAGCAATCATGTCTATTTTGTATTGTTGTCATCTAAATTCTTTAATTATGATTTGAATATGAATTTTTTGTATGACTTTGTATATGAATCCATATCGTTCCAAGTTCAATTTCTCCTTTGTCTTCACCAGTAAGTCTATATTTATTTATTTATTATTTAATTGAATTTTTGTTTTCGTTTCACATGCATTTGAATAAGTTTGCATTGACTTTGTAAGTTCATGATTTCATATCAAGTTCAGATGCACATGATGCTCCACCACTCCCAAAAATCCACAAGGTCTTATCAAGAGAAGCATATCACAAGCAGATGGTAGATGAAAATGGAAGTACACTTTATCACACCAACATTAACCTGCCATCATCCAACAACCATCCTATACTAATGGTACTTCAGTGTGAATTGGATCTCTTTAATGACACCCTAGTAGTACGTGGTTGTTCAAAATATAAAGAGTTCAATATGAATGCTAGGTGTGTCATATAGTCCCACTAAACTAATAGTCGATTACCCAAAGTTGATTGTCTAATACCCCCCACTATGGTCAATGATCCAATAGATAAAATATAAAAGACATGATTGTATTTTATACAGAGGAAAATACATGGACAAAGAGATATGTCCTAAACGTAGGTACGAGAGGTACCATATATAAAAAAGGGTGCGACACATGTTCCTCCTAAGATATTGACATCCATTCATATAATCCCAAGGATTCAAAAAAATTTGTTGCAAATAATTAGCCATGTTTTAGGGGTGGCATGCCTCATAGATAAGTGAGACATGAGTTAAGTGGATTCCTACAAATTATTAAAATTGAGCTCACGGGAATCTATGGGCCAAGACAAAACTTATAGAAGATTCCACAAACAATTTACTCAGAAAAATGATATGAAACAATGCAATAAGGAGTTATCCGCGAGATGTAGAATAGTTGATGGCGGGGTATGGTTAAGACACCCCCTAAGCTGGAAGGTCGTCGGTTCTAATCTCATCGGGTACCAAAAAATCCAACCATGTTAAGGGTTCGTGCGGTCCAGGACAGGTGTGATCTCCAGGAGATTTTGACGGCTTAGATGCCCCTGGTTCATGGTTTCTTAGCCAATGGAAACCCTACTAGTCAAGGGGGTTCCACCACTTTGCCAACAAAAAAAAACAATGCAATAAGGTGTTGCAGTTGTATAATTTCTTCCATTAATCAAAAGTAATCTGGATACAATATGGATAATTGTTACAATGCAATACAATGGAATTAATAGCTTGACAATTTAGATCCATGAAAGGTAATTTGAATTGACTAACTCAATCTGACTGAATGGCTAACTGGAAGTGTCTAAATCACTATCAGAGCTTAACTAGCTATCTCCAGTTGTCTAATTCAGTCTCTCAATCAATTATAATCAGTTAAACTAGTCTCACTAATGTGGTAGGTGAGAAAGGGCACCTTCCAACATGAAACTATTCAAATACTGGTGCTAACTCAACTAGAGGACATCTAACTGACTCATAATTAGGTTTGACTAATCACCAACTACCAACAACTAAAAGAGGTTAGTGTCAACACTCCCAGTGGCTCCTAAATTATAGGGATTGGTCTAGGAGGAGCCTTAACTAATGCATGCAAGTGCAGCCAGTGGAAGTCAGTCTCAATCTGTGTTCCCTGCACTCTACTGACTGGTACATGTGGCCCCATTAGGCCAAGTGGACCCAATGGTACTAGTGGACCCAATAATGACTAAATGACTCCTAAGTTAGGCAGAAATGACTAGTTTGGAAAAGGGATGGTTATATTCCTAACACCCCCCTGAATGCTAACTTGGACAACTGCGGTCCCTGGTAACTAAGACCAAAGTTCACCCATTACAGCTAAAATGCAAAAAGTAACTACTTAATACAACCAAGGAAACGGGGAAAAACCTCATGGGAAATGTACCCCCCCTAAAACTAAGCAAATAGAATCAGGATCAAGCTTGTTCTTCTATGCACAGGTATCCTGGGGCCTGGCATGTGAACTTCTCCACCCACACTAAATGATTATGTCTAGAGGAATATTCATCTTTAGAAGAAGAATAATATGCTCAACTAAATCAGAAATATAGACAGTTGTTGGATGAAAACTGGACCCATGTAGAGCAACTGAAATCAACTTATAAGAGAGAAAAAGTGGTTGAGAATTCGAACCATATGAGGAACATCCAAGCAAATGACATATTACAGACTTGAATAGAAAACCATGTGAGGTAATATCAGCTCCAAGTGTTAGGATCAAGTGTCCAAGTGGATGCAGAATGTCTCCCTCTTTACAAGTTCTATGAGGAGATGAGCATGTGATCAAAAGTAGAGAAGCATTGGGACTATGGAGAGCTCCATAATATGATATAGCTTCAGAAATAATAAATTATTCACAAAATACAATATCAGTGACCTCATAAGAGGAAACTAACATCAAATCCCCAACAGCAAGTTTGGAGAAGACTTGCGGTACTTGATTTGTCACACCAAAATTGATGAGACCAGCTACAAGAATGACTGAAGGCTCTTGGAACTTAAAATTCGAACCAAACAATATCAAAACATATCCAAATAAGATCATATCATATCCAAATAATTTCATATCGTATCCAAAAGTGTGGTCCATCGAGATGGTAGATGCACAGTTTTCTCCTTCGTCAAAATTCTGAGTATTGGTGCATGCAATCCTGTAGAAATTTGTTGGAAGCTCTATATCAAGGAGACTGAATGGATCACTCCTAAAATGTGATATTATTTCCAAAATATCCAAGGTATTACTTATCTGCATATCAGCAACAACATTAGAGGGAGATAAATCGAATTCATTTTCACTTTCAGAAGCAATCACTGGCAAATTTTGCACATAATTTAAAGGAGAATCACTAGAGAATGGAATGAGATTTTTTATTCAATATCAGAAATTTTAATGTCTTCTTATAGATCATCCATATGAGAATATGAGATATCATAGATCTCATAAACTTCCGAAGCAACAGGAGAAGGAGTCACTGCAAGGAGACTTTCTTCAATTCGAATTCACTGTGTGGAAGACTCTGCTTCTTCTTTGTCTTGAAAAAATTCATCAGAGAGAGTAGAGACCAATACTTTTGAATAAAGAACTCTTGCGGTGCTAGGTGTGATATCCAAATTTCTATTATGATCCTCATTGTGCTTGCCAAAGGTTCTATCCAATTTTGTCCAGAGGTCCTTTGGGTATTCAACAGAACCAATAAGGTAGTGCAAGCTTGGAGAAAGGGCCAGACATATTGTTCCAAATGCTCTATCATTGTCATTCATCCATTCATTCTCATTCTCATAAGAATATTTACCAATTCCAATAAACACCTCATAGAGATATTGCCTCTTTAGAGATGAAATCATCTTGAACTTCCATTTTGAATATCTTGTCAATGGAGTAAGAAGAGGAACTGATAATTTCGAATCCATATGAATTTGTACCTGCAATTACACCAAAAAAACAAATTAAGGTCCAATAGCCTGCACTTTTGGAGTTTTCATCACACCTGGCTTAGTCAATCAACCAAGATTGATCAACAAGGTTGGATTCCAGGAATTATGTGGTAAACTCTCTGATTCTGGTGCAAAGTTGGAATTAGTTTTTTTGCTCAAATTGATTCATATATCCAGCATGAAATCTATAGAAGAAGAATTTATGTGTCATGTTGAGGCTCTAATACCATATTAAAATTGAGCTCACAGGAATCTATGGACCAAGACAAAACTTACAAAATATTCCACAAACAATTTACTCAGAAAATGATATGAAACAATGCAATAAGTTGCAACTGTATAATTGCTTTCATTAATCAAAAGTAATATTGATACAATCTGGATAATTGTTACAATGCAATACAATGGCATTAATAGCCTAAAATTTCAAATCCATGAGAGCTAATTCAAATTGACTAACTCAATCTAACTGCATGGCTAACTGGAAATGTCTAAATCATTATCGAAGCTTAACTAGCTATCTCTAGTTGTCTAATCATAGTCTCTCAATCAGTTATAATTAGTTTAACTAGTCTAACTGATGTGGTAGGTGAGAAATGGAACCTTTCCACATGTATCCATGCAAATACTGGTGCTAATTGAATTGGAGGACATCTAACTGAATGTAACTGACTCATAACTAGGCTTGACTATTCACCAACTGCCAACAACTGAAAGAGGTTGGTGTCGACACTACCAGTGGCTCCTAAATTGTAGGGATCGGTCTAGGAGGCACCTTAACTGATGCATGAAAGTGTAGTCATTGGAATTTAGTCTCAATATGTGTTCCCCAAACTCTAGTGACTAGTACGTGTTTCCTTATTAGGCCAAGTGGACCCAATGGTACTAGTGGACCCAATGGTACTAGTGGACCCAATAATGACTAAATGACTCCTAAGTTGGGCAAAATTGACCAGTTTGGACAAGGGAGGATTATATTCCTTACACAAATTCAATAGCCATGAAGCATATTGAAGTACAAATACTTCGATTTAATAACCATGAAACCATGGATGGAGTTAATCCATATTCCTTCCAAAACACCAAGTATTTTGTTTGGCCAGTGGTAGTGATTGATAACAATATCCCTCCATGGTTGTTCGTGAAGAAAAAACATTTTGTGTTGGCTCTTATAGTTCCTTATAGAAGACAAGTGAAGAAGATAGATGCCTACATCAAATCATTGGTCAACAGATTCAAGCAATTATGAGAAGGGATACATGTATATGATGTATTGAGACCCATCTCAGTGGAGAGGTATTTTGTATGGCATATGTGCATACATCATATGCCATCCATCATTATCTAGGACTAGGAGTTTTATTTGGTAATCACGTTGATTTATTTTATTATATATGTAATGTTATTTGACAAACTTAAGTTGGTGCGACCACTTTCTTTGGCACTAACATGTTCCATATACAATACCATAGTTTATCTTGTAACAAAAGGGTATCATGGATTCAAATGTTGTGAACCTTCAATAAAGGCTAGCTGGTACAACCACAAATTAAAGTTGGTGTACGATTGCTCGAGGGTGTTCCTCCCAAAAAACCACCCTTATAAAAGAGAAACATATTATGTCAATGGTAAACCAAATAGCACTCAAAGAACTCAAATAATGACAATACCACAGTGGCTTAGGGAATATCACACATACAAGGATAACGAAATTGCATAATTGTTTGACTCAAATGGGGAACCTATGTTAGATGATCCTAAATTTTTCGATGCCTACGTCGAGAAAATTCCCATTGGAATGAAAAGGAAATATGTGTTTAATGAGCTTTCATATTGGGAGCATATTAATATTTCCTTCTTTGTAAATCCCATGCATATATTTAAAAATGTTTCATTTTCTTTGTGGAGGCACATATCGTTGGAAAAAATTGACACATCGGTTGTTAGGAGAGATTTTAATTCTTTGAATACTAAAAAGAAACACTAGCCAAGAAAATAAAGAAGAGGAGTGGTTGAAACCTATTGGTATTTTAAAGAATGATTCATATGGATATAGGTGTCCACCCATATATTCCACTAGCTCAAAACAATTTTTCATCGTGGCAATTTTCTAGTAGTTTTTGTTTGATACAGTTTTTCGGGTCCTAAACTTCTGGGGCCATTTTGAGGCACTAAACGATGTTTTTTTGGACTCGTAGCATTCCATATGATACTCGTTTGCTATCGTAAAAACTTAATCCACTATTTTACTCCTTGGAGAGACATTTTCTTCGGTCTACCGAGCACCCCAAACAGAGATCGTATGCAAAAGTTATGACCTCAAAAAGTTGACTATTCAACTAACCACTTTGGGGCTACAAACTTTATGTCGATTCATCTCCTAGGGTTAGGCTTTTGGATGTTTAGGGCTCTTTCCCTTTTGCTTATGATAAATAGTCCCTTTTGACCTCTTTTTTTATCTATATTGTCATGAATGAGCGTATTCGCCGCATATCTTCTAAGAGATATAACTACACCATTCTAGCTACTTTTATTTTATAGTTTGTTATGTTTCATTCATTTTAATAGAATCTGAGATTCTGAGTTTAATGTATCATTGTTTCTCTTGTTATATATCTATGGCTGTGAATATATTTATGCTCTTATATTTTGCTCTGACATAAATCTATATCAAGGATATCAGAGCAAGTTGTCCTTGTAGCTTATTAAAGCATGTCCCCAACAAGATCTAAATATTGAGAATTGTGTCTCGAACTAGTTGAGCTTAGGGAAAACCAATTCCATCAGACCAAGAAACCTCACATGGAGGGAGAAGAAAAGACAGATGATGGAATAGGATATCATATTAAGTTGTTGCTCAAGGAATCCCTCGCATGATAGAGGAACGAGATGATGGATAATTTTTCCCAGATCGTTCGACAAATGTCGATGGTGACAGATGCACCTTCAACGAGCAATCGTTTTGGAGGTACAACTACTTTCAAAGTACAAGTTAATTTTGATATCCCTTTATTTGAAGGAAAGGGAGATGTAAATTTTTTAGAGAAATGGAAGTCTATTAGAGGGTTAATTCTCTATTCAAAAAAAAATCGGCAGTCAAAATATCACATTCGTGCTCCTTAAATCCCTTCCCCATATCAAATATTGGTGGGATGAGTATTGTGAGAGGAATGCAAGAGATGAGTCTAAAATATACGGGCTAGAACCCTCCTGGGAGGATTTTATCAATCCTATCAAGCAATAATTATACCTTATCGAAAACTATGATGACCAATACACTTGGTGGATGAATTTGCACCAAGAAAGAGATCAGACAGTACCATAGTTTACCAACATATTACATACCATGTTCTCAAAATTGGGTATTAGAGACTCTAAATGGAACTTGTTCCTAAAGTATCGTAGTGTCCTACACATGTACATTCAGACATAGATGGATTTCTTGGACATATCCTTACTGGGAGTTTCTTATCGGTACGCTATAAAAATTGAGCAAAAGTTTTAAAAAACATAATAAGTGGGACCTTGGGTTTGCAAACCAGCAACAATTGAATCCTGGTAAAGACAACCCCAATTCATAAAGAAAAGGATAGAGCAAGGATGGCCAAAATATTGAAAACAATCCCAAGCCACAGGAAAAGAAGGGTAACTAAAAATCAAAGAAGGACACAGACAAGTGTTGTGATTTCCAAAAAAAGCCCCTGTCACAACATGATGAATGTTGCTCAAAGAAATTGTTGTTGGCTGAGACAAAATACTTGGAGCCAATCTATGGCTCATAATATGATTCAGAACAAGAAAGGGTAAAGTGGATCATTGATACGGAACCTAGTTCCACCATCATAACTACAAAAATCCAACCAAAAGAGTTGGAGGAGCCAGAGGAATGGGAGAGCCTATTCCATTCACAACTATGGGTGCAGGGGAACCCGCTACATTTCATTGTTGATAGTGGTAGCCAGAAGAACCTAATCTCAGTCGAGGTCGTCAAAATATTGAATATGCCAATGATTATGCACCCCCAACCATACACCATTGGTTGGATAGCCAAGGATGAGACATCCATATTAGTCAAAAATGTCACATTTCCTACAGCATCAAGCCCTTCAAAGATGAGGTAGTGTGTGATGTTGTTTTTCTTGAGGTTTGTGATGTTCTTTTAAGAAAACCATATATGTCAAAACTTCATGTTGTGTATGAGTCTAGACCTCGTAGTGTCATCGTTACTTTAGGAAAGAAACTCTACATGATACAAGAGACAATTCCCATTACTGTAGTGTCCCTCATCATAACTAAATAGTGTGGGAAGGTAGTCTCCCAGATATGGAAATTTGTCCTCTTCATGATTCATTCTGAAGTTGAATGAAATCTCATAGCAACATCCAGCACCTGCACACATGATCCCTCTACTCATCAGAAATAAGTGGATAAGATTATGGAAGCATAAAAAGACATCTACACCATAACTGTTGGGGTGCCATTACATTTCTAGGTCAAGCATTCCATTGATTTTATATATGGGGTTCCTTTATCTAACAAACCAGTATACAAGTGTTCCCTTAGGGAAAATGAAGAAATCAAACGTCATATTCAATAATTAATCCAGAAGTGGCATATATGACCCAACTGCTTGCCTTGTGGGAGTCCAAATCTATTGGTACAAAACAAAAATGGGACATAGCTACTATGTATTGATTATCGAGCTTTAAAAAAAATCACAGCCTCAAATCGATATCACATTCCCCGGATCGATGAGATTTTGGACCAGCTCAATGGTGCCAAATATCTCATTAATATTGATTTGAAGTTTGGCTATCATCCAGTGCTAATTGAGCATACCATTGTTTCGAAAACTTCCTTCAATTCTTGTGAAGGCATTTTTGAGTGGTTGGTCATGCCTTTTGGTTTGACTAATACTCAAATGAACTTCATGAGGATGATGGAAAATATCCTCCGTCAATTCACCAATACTTTTGTGGCCATATATCTAGATGATATCCCCATCTACAACAAAACAGTTGCAACACATCCAACAGGTTCTCACACTGTGACAATACAAGTTATACGCCAATCTATAGAAGTTCTCATTTGGCATGGAGAGGTTTTAGTATCTAGGATACATGTGGATTTGGCCAAGATCCAGGACATCCATGACTCATCGACCCTGAAAAATCTCACAGAACTTTGTAGCTTCCTAATCCCTACCAACTTCTATCTTAAATTTGTGTTGGGTTTCTCTAATATTGCTTGGTCCCTTAGCCAAGTGACCAAAGGGGGATCTAAGGCCAAGTTTATTTTGTCCAAGCCACAAAAAAAATAATTTGAGGAACTGAAGTAGCACTTATTTTCAACGCCCTTCCTTACCTTACCAGGTGTACAACAACCCTTTGAAATCGAGATAGATTCTTTGGACTATGCTGCTAGCATAGTCATCACTCAGCATGGCCATCCAGTGGCGTATCATAGTGAGACAATTTTAGATACAGTCTGTAAGTACCCCACCTATGACAAAGAAATGTATTCCATTGTCCAATACTGTCACCAATGGAAGCATTACATCCTAAGGAAAGAGACGGTCATCAGCATTGATCACAAGCCCCTGTAGTTCATGCAAAACCAAGAAATTTATTGAATCTCGCCACCAAAAGTGGTCCATCTACTTGAAACAATTCCACCTGAACATTAAATATGAGAAGGCTAGCACCAATCAAGTCGTTGATTTCCTCATTCAACCTCTAGTAGAAGCATTTACCATGATACTCAACTCTTGCGTCCACGAGACCTCTAGGTGACCTCAACTATATGACATTGATCCTGAATTCACTTCCATCTATCAAAAACTATGTGCAGGTAAAAAAGTGGCATACTTTCACCTCCATGAAGGATTTTTTATGCCACATGGTACATCTCTATGTTCCTTCAAATGAGTGTGAAAATATTATTTGGGAAGCTTATTATAGTAAGGTGGCAGGGAAATTTGGCACCAAAAAGACACTGATGGTACTGCAAAAGTATTTTTATTAGCCCAATATATGACAAGATATCGACCAATGTCAAATCATGCACTACCTACGACATCATGAGACCTACCATCAATAAGTAGGGGTTGTACACTCCTCTTCCTTCTCTTAATGGGCCATGGGAATCCATATCCATGGATTACATGTCAAGACTACCCTCCACCAAGAATGGTAATGACTCTATGTTTTTGGTCGCGGATCGCTTCTCTAAGATGGTCATTCTGATATCTTGTAAGATGACCATCTCTATCGAATCCACTATTAAGCTCTTCTTCGAGCGTGTTTGGGCTCATTTTGGGATACCATAGACTATCATTTTATCTCAGGATAACACGTTCCTATGCACCTTCTATTCCATCATATGTTCATTGATGGATACCAAGCTCACCAAATCGACTGCCTTCCACCCCCTGACTCATGAACAAACATAAGTATTCAACCGGATGATTTTTCATGTTATGAGAATGTACAACTATAAATACCCCTACCCATGGAATGAGATCCGTCCACATGTTCAACATAGTTATAATAGATCGCTTCATATCTCTATTGGCCCCTACCCTTTTCAGGTGTGCTTGGGGTTCCAACCACTAGCCCCAATTGATGTAGCTCTTCTCATTGCATCCACATGAGATGAATCTTCCCATACTTAGACTAAGGATGATAAGGCCACCAGCGACATGACCAACTCCGAGCTCCACACAAGTTCCAAGTGGGTGACAAGGTTTGGCTGCATTTGTAGAAAGAGAGGCTCACATGACACCATCAAAATATTTTTCCACTTCAATATGGGTGATACACCATCACCAAGTTAGTCGTTGAGAATGCCTTCAAATTAAGCATTCTCCATTCCTTGGATTTCACCCAATATTCAATGTGGATCTCCTTCGCCCATACTTTCCACCATTGATGGACACTTCAGAGGTAGCATAGAAATTGACACCTACTAAGCTCAACCCTGAATGCATGGAACATGCAAGTACTAATAAAGCTAGCATACCCTCAAAGTGGGGGAAATGAAACATCGAAGAAAATTTCGATATGTTCTAAAAATGAGAAAACGTTGTGTGTATGTGGATAATATAAGAAACATTGGTTGGTAGATGGGGTAACCAATCACTGGAAATATGCCTTAAGTTGACAAGAACTAATGATATAATCTACTTACTTTCACTTGGTTGTTAGGATGTTGTGTTCATACAAGTGTCAATTTACAAATGGTGCAACTCTTTCATGCCCAAGTGTAAGTGTACAAGCGATGCTACTCCATTCCACTTCTTAAAATGGATAAAACTATTTAGTTTACTTGGAAGCATTAAAAAATTATGAATTTCAAAATACATGATATAAATTATAGGATCATTCTAAATAGAAAAAATATTTAGAAATAAATTGATAAAATTGAAAAATATTTGAAATGGAACAAATTTTATGAATTGAAATTGTGTATATAATTAATAAATGGTTGATTTTCATTTTTTTTTAATATCTTCTCATTGTTTTTTTCACAATAACAATTATAATGTCACTATGCTACACACTTTTGTAGGCACAAAGTAGGAATCTAGGCTTCTTAGAGGCTCCCTATGGGTAAATGGGGTTGGAATGGAATGAATTTTGATCTTTGAGTAGATAGGAAAGCATTCATTTATCTCTTATTCTCTTTGAAGAAAGGATTGATGGTATTAAGGCTATAGTGTTTGGTGGTAAGGTTAAATATTGGAAGAAGAAAAGGGTTCTTCCACCCTCCTTATAATAATAATGTAGTAGGTTGCCATTCACATTCTTGTACCAAACTTGAAATCATACTTGCGATCAATCTCCTTGACTTCATCCTTTTCTCGCCTCTATATTACTACAACATTTATGATATTTGAGTGGGCACATAAATGGAGGAAACCTTTATTGAGGAAAACACCTGCCACTAATTGAGTTACCAGCAAAATAAATCTCTCAAATCGGTAGCTCAATAGTCACATAAAGAAATTCCTAACAAGCGAAGTGTTACATGAAAACATGTTTGCAATATGGATGAGCTTTGACACTCTGTTTACGTAAATAGTGAGTAACCATTATATTTTATAACGCCAAATCATTCGTGTAATCCTTGATTGCTTTTTCTCTTGGATATCAGTTGGTTTTACTTATTGTTATCATGAATGTGAGTTGCAGTTGCACCTCTAATTTGTGTTTTGAATGCATTTATAGACCTTTTGTTTGTTATGGTTATTGGGAGCATTTTATTTGCAGTGCTCAGTGGCTTCCAAAGGTGTATGGCGTCATCTCTTGCAACTTTTGATAAGAAACGAGTCTCGGTCTCCAGTTAATCCATACTTTCCATAGGCAACAAGGATCTTGAAATAAATGAATACATCCTTGAATGACACTAGGAGATTTGCAACCTGATGAAAGCAACTGGTTTTGAATTAGATGTGAAGCTTAGGGTTTCACTTCTTTATGTTTTTCAAAGCGTGATTTTCCTCCTCGGTGTGGTTTTGGTTTAAAACTTGTAGATTCAACATCCTTGTGTATCAAAACTCGAAGTTTACAAATATTGAAATCATGTCTATACAAAGCTTCGACCGATTGGGTTTTCCAAGCTGGTATACCCTTAGATTGGTTCAGCTTTATCACCTTTGATCTTGGAGAATCTCATATTCAGGTTGGTAAAGAACAACCTTTCGTAGGTGTATTATGCTATATTCTGTGGTGATGAAGATATGGAAAACGCAGTTTCAGCAGTCACTTTCAATTTGGATGGAGGTCACTATCAATTTGGATGGATGATTGTCAAACTTGATTAGGCTCAATTAAAAATTGACATGGGGAAGTTCCCGATAGGATCTTGACAGACGACTAAGGTTTCAAAGGAACCGACCCCTTAAAAACACCTTCAGTGTAAACATAAAAAAATATAAAATTGAACTCATATTGAAGGCGATCATGGAAATTGTTTAGGAAGTGTATTATGCATATTAAATTGTTTTTTGTTTATGAACAATTTACTGCTAATATGCATATGATGGGTAAGTGGCTTATGGTGTTGTACAACATTCCATTGTTACTTATCTAGAATGAAACGTCTTTGCTGACATAATGTCCCAGGTAGATATGGAAAGCATTTAGAAAGTTATCGTATGTATATAGGATATGGATGAATGTTGTATTAGCTAAAATAGTTGCATAATTATATAGTCAATATCTTTATGCATAAGAATTTGTCATTATGAATATGTTATGAAATGTTTCTAATCATACAACTTCATTTGACTTGTAGGAAGGATTATATGCAATCACCTACAAGAGAAGAAATGATGAAGTTATGGATGTACGATGTACGATGAAATTGTGAATGTATAAAAGGAGAATGATAAAGAACAAGTTGCGGAACATAGATGTAAAGCTCAAGTATGTTCCCACAAAGGAACATGTGGCAAATGTGTTGACTAAGCCTCTGTCTCATGTAAATATTGAACACTTTCGACACAACCTTGGTGTCATCTGAAAAGACCTCCCTGGAAAGAGGGAGTGACTACGGAAGATCTATGAGTTTGACATGGTACAACAGGATGGAAATATTCCTGATGGACTAAGGATTTACCAAGAGTAAAGAGGGTTCCAACCTTACTTTAAGCTTATATGTGGAAGACTGGTATATGTCGATGACCTAATAAGAGAGGAAAAATTCATTATAGATGCAAAGAGGAAGTGTTAGAAAGAGCACCTCAGGATGATGTTTGGGATCAGGTATAATCTCATGCCTTGGTGTGGTTTGAAAAGACCTTCTTCGAAAGGGGGGGCAATGATGATGATGTTGTAGATATTCCTCGAAAGGCGATCAAGGGGAACATCCTTGGACACTAGTCCTAAAGTGATCCACGGACTTTCATCTCCGTGTTGCAGTGGGATTGTATCATCCATGGACACTAGTCCTAAAGTGATCTACAAACTTTTGTCTTCATGTTGTAGTGGGGTTGTATCATCCTTGAACATTAGTCCTAAAATGATCCACAAAACTTTGTCATCGTGTTGCAGTGGGATTGTATCATTCCTGGACATTAGTCCTAAAGTGATCCACAAACTTTTGTCTCCAAGAGGTGGTAGGATTGCATCATCCTTGGACTTATGTCCTAAAGTGAAAGGGTTTGACTATCCTGTAATTGGATCAAGATTACATCATCCTTGGACTTATGTCCTAAAGCGATAGGGGTTGATCATCTCGTAATTGGATCAGGTGAGGACTACATCATCCTTGGACTTATGTCCTAAAGTGATAGGGGTTGATCATCTCGTAATTGGATTAGGTGAGGATTGCATCAGCCCTGGACTTATGTCCTAAAGAGACAGGGTTTGATCATCCCATAATTGGATCAGGTGAGGATTGCATCATGCTTGGACTTATGTCCCAAATCTATAGGGGTTGATCATCCCATAATTAGATCGGGTGAGGATTGCATCGTCCTTGGACTTATGCACTAAAGTGATAGGGGTTGATCATCCCATAATTAGATTAGGTGAGGATTGCATTGTCCTTGGACTTATGTCCTAAAGAGATAGGGGTTGATCATCTCATAATTGGATCAGGTGAGGATTTCATCATCCTTTGACTTATGTCCTAAATTGATAGGGGTTGATCATCCTGTAATTGGTTCAAGTGAGGATTGCATCGTACTTGGAGCTATGTCCTAAAGTGAGAGGGATTAATAATCATGTAGATGGATCATGTGTGTTGCAAGTTCAGTGTTTTCAAACTAATGTTGATGTGGCAAGTTCAGTATTTTCATACTGATGTTGATGTGGCAAGTTCAGTATTTTCATACTGATGTTGATGTGTCAAGTTCATTATCATGCTAATGTTGATGTGGCAAGTTCGGTATTTTCATATTGATGTTGATGTGGCAAATTCAGTATTTTCATACTGATGTTGATGTGGCAAGTTCAGTATTTTCATACTGATGTTGATGTGGAAAGTTCAGTATTTTCATATTGATGTTGATGTGGAAAGTTCAATATTTTCATATTGATGATATGGCAGGTTCAGTATTTCTATATTGATGATGATGATGATGCAATTATAGTATTTCTATGTTGATATTGATGATGATGTTGCTTCAGCATTTATTGATGATGTTGATAATGTGATTGTCGTCCCAACACCTTATGTTGATGATGCTAATATGATGATGTTCCAACATCTCTATGCTGATGTTGCAGATTATGTTTTAGTATTTACATATTGATGTTGTAGATGATGTTTCAGTATTCAGTATTTACATACTGATGTGGCAGAAGAAGATTCAGTATCCACATAATAACGTTGTAGAGGATGATCCAGTATTCTCATACTGAGAATGATGATGAAGATACATGATGTTGTTCCAAAACTTCCTTTGACATATAGCGATTCACCAGTCAGTTGTACAGTTGTGATGATGGTTGTTGATGTATAATACCTTCCTAGTTAAGAGGGAGTGTTGTTGCAGATGATGTTGTTGTTGATCGAAATATCAAGTGTTGTTGTAGATGATCGAGTGATCGATTGTTGTAGAAGATGATGCTCTAGTACTGAAGATATTGAAGATGTTTTAGTAACTGCTCCAGTTGCTGATGTTGTTGAAGAAAAATTCATATGATTTATACATGTATCACCTTGATGTTGTTGATGATGTGTCTCTCCTTTCTCCTACAGTTGATTTTTTTGTTATCAGTAGAATACCCTTCTCATTAAGGGGGAGTATTGAAATATTGTAACTTCGAAGGATATTCTATTGTACTTTTGTTGCATTCTCCTTTGTAGATGTTATTCCTCCATTCGGAGATGTCCTTGATGTAATTGGCCATGTAAAATTCATGAGGTAAAACCCTCGTTGTAAGTTGAGGCAATAGTAACCACAAAAGTAATATATAAAATGTATTTTGTGTTTTCCTAGGTAGGTCAGCCCTAATTAGGGAACCTGACCGACCTAGTTGGTTAGTTGAGTCACTCACCTAATGAATATAAATAGGTGAGGTGCCTCTCTCATTTAGACACACCTTACACTCAAGCATTGCGTAAGAGAGAGAGAGAGAGAGAGAGAGAGAGAGAGAGAGAGAGAGAGTATACTGTGGAAGATGAGCAACTATTCTTGTTATTGGGGTTTTACACTATACTTGGTCGAATTCTATGCTAAGGAATTTTAGTGGGGTTTTCTCCATTGTGGTTTCCCCAAGGAAAATATTTTTGTTCTCTTGTGTTGTTGTACTTGTCTTTCAGTGATCCTATGCTTATGGTTATGATGTTATGATGTTAAATTTTTTAGATCTTGTATAAGCATTAAAATCTAACACTTATCTTGTATCAATTTTATACAAAGTAATTGTTTACACACAACTTGATAATATATATTTGATCTCATGCTAATCATTTTCATTTCATAATACATCAGTGAAAGCAAAAATTGATGCCATCAATAATTTTTTTCTTTATAATGTAGAGGAAACACAACCATGGGCCATGATGTATGAAGAGAAGAGAAGAAAATGGGACAATGACATGAAATCATTCATATAGTTGAACGGTATAAGCATGCCTTATCCTGATCATTTAAAAGAAAATATGCCAATGATCTGTCCCAATAGTTGGGTTTTTGACTAGATCAAAGAGAAATATGGTGCATCTAGTTGCTACCCACGTGGTGAAGAGGATGCATTAAATATAGGGATTGGGTATAACAACTATGCAATAATATCTATGAGTACATTGTTCATTTTATAATGTACATTTGAATTATAGCATGTATTGTGATTGTATTAATGCTTAGCTTACTAAACATATCACAATGTCCATTCTTCACATTTTTTAGGTGTGCGTGTTCCCATCTATGTGGTCATATGGACATCATTTTCACACTAATGATACTATGACGGATGTATCACATTTGACTATGGTGTGGGGGTTGAATTCGACCAATTTAGTAATGCTATCCATTATGATTAGAACACAATATAGGGGAAGCTCATTTATGCTAGAAAGATACAAGAGATCATGTAAGTGGACTTATCATGTTTCCAAGTGTTATTTTTAGGTGCAAGTGGTGGAATAATTTCGACCAAGATAATGTAAAGGAATATCGTGATAATGGGATAATATGTATCAACTCTAAAAATATGTGGGATGAAAAGAAGGATCCTTATGTTTACCCAAAGCACTGCAACCAAGTGCTATCTTACCTGAATGTGTTGGATAGGGATTGATGTTTTGGACTAAGACACCATCCAAGATCAAAACATCTTTTTGATAACAACAATGTTATCTTGCCAAGTGAGGAAGATAATTAGGGTGATGGCAATGAATAGTGATATGTACATGTTTTATTTGGACAATTATATTATGGTTGTGGCATTTTATTATGGGTATTTATCATTGATTAATTTTGTTTTTTCTTCATTTTATGATTTTTTATATGAAAAGTTAACTCACATCTACAATAATCATGTTGAAGAAAAATTAAAATTATGTGGAACTTCAAGGTCTTTAATGAATATGAAACCTTTGCAATTGCAATATATGCATGATGGAAATGAAAACTTAACAACAATTTACAACCACAATGCCAAAGATAAATTAAATTTTGTGGAACTTCAAGCTCCTAGTAATTATTTTTATTTTAATAATTTTTACTTGTAAGATCTACATGTTCTCTCTTTTTATATGATTAATATAATTAACAACTATTACGATGAAAATCATTTAATAAACAAGTTTTTAAACATGTTTCATCAACATAGCATATCAATATAATGTATATAATGACATTAAATTATTATAAGTTATTATAATAATGTTCCAAATGAAATGATTTCACATAACTAAAGTTAAACATTATATGAACACCCTCAAACTCAAGAGGTCAAAAGCATAATAAGTCATCATATCTTATTTAGCATCCCACTCTAGATAGGTTTCATACATTCAACCATCATTCAATTTTATTTTTAAGGGAACAAATATCCATCAACAAGATTTACTTATTGATGTTCATGTCATTTAATAAACATCAATTCTTCAATGTATGCATAAGAAGAATTACCTTAATCATAAATCATTCATTTATATGGAAGTCTGGATAAGCATGAATTAGCAGCCTCTTCTTTCTGGTAGGATGCAATGTTATTTTGTGGTATAGGGTGTTATGTGTTTCATTTTAACTTTAAGGAAGATTGAGATTTAATTTTCAGGAATGGCCGATATTTCATGGTACCGAAGGGCATGTACCTAAACGATTGGAATTTATCATTTGATCCTGAAAAAGATAACCCTTTGTTGTCCTAGTTTGGGTTAAACTTATGCACCTCCCTCTACATTGTTGGTTTGATGAATTCCTAGCATCTATAGGGAATTTATTGGAGCGATATACAGATAAATATGAGCCCAAATATCCTATGTCCTTATGTGCCCAAATATGTGTTGAAGTAGATCTAGACAAGGGTCTTCTTGAGGTAGTAAATTTGGTAATGGACAACTGGCCTCATGAGCATAAGGTTGATTAAGATCAATTAACATTTAAATGCAATAAGTGTCATGAATATGAGCATTTTGGTAATAATTGTACCCAGACTAAAATGAAACTACCAAAAAAATATACTGTAAGGGAATGACAGGTAGTGAGAAGAAATGAGAAAAATAAAATAAATGGGAGCATTATCAATTGACTAAAGACTTCAACCTCTAATTAGTTTCAAACAATTGTTGAAGTTGAAGCTCAAGAAGTCTTGGAAGAAAAGCATGGCTTAAAGGAAAGATAGACGAGCACTCAACCAACTTTAGAAGAGGCAAGAATAGAATATTTTGTCTTGGTTCTTCCATATAGACCAATAGTTGAAATAAATTCACATCGGATTCAAGAGCAGTAAGATGAGGATGATGAGGAAGAAGATAATCATTTTTATGAAGGATATCGTTCTCAATCAGCTCAAGATGAATCCTTAGAGGAAACGGGAGATGAAAGTGTAGGAAATAACAAAACTAATTGAAAATCGTAGAAAACTTTGCAGGAAGAGGAAGTTGATAGATAAGTAGAATTAGGTAAGTATGTCTCTATCGATAAGCTTATTATAGGTGTATCCTCAAGTAAGAAAAGGAAGAAAGGTGGTGCCAGAGGTAAATCTGACCCACAAGTTTAAAAAAATGAACATTGTCTCTTGGAATTGTAGAGGTCTAGGAAAAAGGAAAGAAATGAAATAATGAAGAATTTAATTCATAAATATAGGATCTATATTCATCTACTGCAAAAGACAAAAATGGAATCCATCAAAGTAATTTAAGTCTTTCAAAAAATATGGAAAAAATATTATGGAATTGCCAAAATTTTAGTTGGAGTCGCAGGAGGTCTAGATTTGTTTTGGGATATGATAAAATTTACTCTTTAGCGACAATCAGAAGAAAAGCATTGAATTATGGTAGAGCTCAAGGTTGTAGAAAGTTAAGATGCCGTAAAGATATGTAATGTTTGTGGTGTTGTTCATTATAGTGTAAAGACTTAATTCTGAGCGTCTTTATTCTCTCTTAGGGAAAGTCATTGTGGAATTATTGTTGGTGATTTTAATGTGATCATTTCTCGTAAATGAAGGAGAGGGGGATCCCTTGTAAGATATCCTTTTGGGGAGTGCTTAGAATATCTAATTTGGGATTTAGATTTTGCTGATATAAATTCTAAGAAAGGGGTATTTACTTGGACTAATAGGAGGATTGGGTCAGGTCATATTGTTTCCCTCTTGGATAGGTTTCTTGTTAGTATTTCTTTGTTGCAAATGAGATTTTCTCTATGTTTGATGGATTAGTCCCTAACACAGATGCAAGTTGACCTCCCTAGTTTGTACTACACGGACCTAGAATAAAGAACCACAAATGTTTATCCTTTCACAAAAATCAATCAAATAATGACAAAGAGGTAGGATAAGGAAGGCTTACCTTTTATTATGATGTGTGTCCCTATCTTTTCCTCATGAATACTATCCAACTTTCCATGCACTAGTACCTACAATCAATTAAATACAAACAAGATGCATGTTTATAGAACTAGTGATAATCAGATTGATCTAACCAAATAGCCAAGGAGCCTTGATATAATGAGATTAACACAATCAGATTATGGGAAATAAACATATTATTTGTATTAAGAGCAATGAAGGAAATTATACAACCATTGAGGACTTAGAATTGTATCCTCTTCCTGATAATATCCTTCCACCAACAAGTCACACTTACAAAGAGGTGAAGAACATCACTCTAATGAAGGTCTGAACCAAATCCTCATGCATAGACCTACTGTAGTCTTTCTTCCCCTAACCCATATCCATTAGCTTCAATTTATAGGACAATATGGATAAGAGGAGTTTAGAATATTATGGACGATGGATGAGATATGATCCTAGAAAAGGTGGAAGACAATCCATATTTAGGGTTGTAGGGATGGTGGATTATCCAAATGAGATCTAAATCTAGAAACTTCTTGAAACCCCCTTTCTTTCCCATACAAAGGTCGACACATTTTGTAAGTATAGAAACCAACGTCTCGATCGGTCCATGCACCTTGAAATTGAGGCAAAACGTGTGGACGATGGTTGTTGCAAAGAGGGAAAAACATGGCTATGGAGGTCGATGCATCTTGATAAGAAAGAAAAACTCATCAATTCCACAAGGTAAATCAAATTTAGAGCAGAGGAAGAAAGGATCCATCCATTTGCTATTTGACTTCAGGGGCTAAGGCAATGAGGTATTACAAGATCGGTCATGTTGACGAAAATTCCATGTAACAAAATGCCAACAAAGTATGAATCTAGAGGAAAAATATAGGTGACGTACTTTATAGTGACCTGGTGGTAGAATGAAACCATCTGTTGGAGAAAATTACAATCAAAACCAAGAATTTTTACAATCTTTGATGAATCTAAACTACACCAATGACCAACTTGATGCATGGCTGCCAACCAATACATTGCATATCCATGCCAATATTGGAAAACCGATACAACCACTGAAAACACAGAGTGCACTCATCATCATACAAATCGTAGCCATCAACCAATACATTGTGGATCTATGAAACTAATAGAACATGGCCACTGACCAATACAATGTGGATCTATGTGACAAACATAACGATGAAAATCATTTAATAATCAAGTTTTTAAACATGTTTAATCAACATAGCATATCAATATAATGTATATAATGACATTAAATTATTATAAGTTATTATAATAATGTTCCAAATGAAATGATTTCACATAACTAAAGTTAAACATTATATGAACACCCTCAAACTCAAGAGGTCAAAGGCATACTAAGTCATCATATCTTATTTAGCATCCCACTCTAGATCGATTTCATGCATTCAAGCATCATTCAACTTCATTTTTAAGGGAACAAATATCCATCAACAGATTTACTTGTTGATGTTCATGGCATTTAATAAACATCAATTCTTCAATGTATGCATAAGAAGAATTACCTTAATCATAAATCATTCATTTATATGGATTTTAAAACATACATAAATACAATTAACATTGTTATCCACTAAGTTGCACTTAGGGGATATTTCAAGTGATCCACCAAGGATTGGAACAAATCACTTGTTCTTACTCAGTGCTCGGAAATTCTGTGGTTTCATCAAGGTTAGTTGTGGCCTCTATTGGATGTTTAGACGCTTTCGAGGGAATTGTAATAAATGACATAACATGAGGTTATTTTATGTAAAAGGCTTGGCCTTCTTAGAATGGGTCATCAAGGTCATCATCCTTGAGTGTTTTTTCCCTTGTTATTTATATGACGCTTTTTTAAGTGACATATAATTTTCAAGTTTTTCTCTCAAAATCCTCCAAAGTCGGAATGGTGAGTTTGGTAAAAAAATTCTCAAAAAGGTTATTAAATCCTAGGTTCTATGTCTTATACCATGCTACTCATATGTCTAGAGTTTCGTGAACATCTAATAAGTCCCCCCTATGATTTTTTAATTTTTAGTTTTTTGATTATATCATAGATGAGGTATATTTTAATTGTAATGTTTCAAAAGATCATAAAATCGGGCCTAGGGATCCAATTTGGTCACGAGGATGCTAAGTTTTGGACCCGGAGACCTAACTTAACCCCTAAACCCACTTTTGAGAGTCAAATTAGTAATTTTCAATTATTAACTTGAATTTTCTCTCCAAAATGGCTCAGAGGGTCAAATAAATGGAAAAATAGGAGAAAACCCCAGTCCTAAATCAAAGGCAGCTTGTCTGGGACTTTTCTCTGAGGTGAAAAGTTGGATGAGGATCTTGTCTAGGGAATCGATGAGCCTAGAAAGGATCTCCAACCTTTTCTCTGAGGTTTCAGACAGCTCTCTACTAAACGAGGGGGTATTCTCCTCAAAAAGGGCACAATTCCCCATGTGATTGAGGTGGTTGGGAGAGGTGGAGGCCTCCTGCTACATGTGGCTCACCTCCTGTGAGGTGGAATCCATTCATCCCAACACGTAGGCCTCCCTCCCATGGATTTCTCAACCTCCCAAACCTCCTCTCCACTTTTCAATTTCGCCCCCTGGGGTTTGAAGCTTTTATAAGGCTATAAAAGCAAGGTTCTCCTCCTTGATTTGGGATGGATGCCAGAAACCTATGTTGTTTTGTATTGTTGCTATACATATGAATAAAATTTAAGAATTTGGAGGTCCACTCTATGTTATGAGATGATTTCTTGCAAGTATTGAGGTGACATTGTTAAATTTCTGAATTGTTTCTTCCTTTTTGCTTAAAATTGCTATTAGATCTAGTTTAGAAGGTCATCCTAAGGCACATAGAGTAGGAATTTATTGTTGTAATTTGATTACTGGTATTTTTATATAAAAATATAGGAGATTAGTTTTTGATACTCAATTGTATTTCAACTATTTCTTGTTTCTTGTTTTTTAGTACACTAGATCTAACTTTTTATGCAGGGATTTCTCATAGATTTGTTTTGCAGGTTAGTTTTTCAAAGGAAGATTTGAACTCAATTTTATCTTCTTCTTCTTTGATAATCTCTCAAGTTTTATCTTATTTCTACAGGGTCTCCAAAATTTCCATAAGAATATCAAGCGAGGCTTGAAGTTGTTTTCCATCTTCTCAAAACAATTCTCTCTCCTCTTTCCAGTTACATAGTTTAAACATGCAAATTTGATAGATATGATTTAAAAGTTTGATATTTTAAATCTTCTTATTTATAATATCATATAATTTATATTTATAAGTGCTTAAAAAGAATCATCTTTTACTGAATCTAAAGTTGTCATTACAGTGCTCTAAACACTAGTAAATTTTTCCATTCTTCTGCAAGTACTGAAGTTAGTTTTAGTTTTTATATTTTATTCATTAATTCCATCACATTATAATAATTTAACTTGCTGGTTTTTATCAGGTCCAAATAAAAAAGGAGGAAGCTCTGCTCAAAATTTGAGTTTTGGGTCTCCCGAGACATCGAAAACCCTCAGTTTTCCCCTCTTCTCCATTCCCCTTCACTCCATAAAGTTGTATAAGTATTTAGACCTTTTTTATAGGGTATAATACATATTTTAATTTAATTTTTCTGATATTGTACTAATAATTAATAAATAAATCAAGTGGGCTACACATCGCCCACACTTCATCCCCCCTGGGGGGATTGGTAGTGTCTCTTTCGTCGCTTGATTTTTTATAACAATCACACGCACACAACCCGCTTTATTTGAAGTTTGTATTAGTTAATTATTTCTTTTCATTTTCATCTTTAAATTTGTTTAAATAGTTTTGTTCCCTCGCTCGTTGCCACGAAGTATGTTCTCTCCACCAACCAAAGGCTTCTTGTCGATTATTGGTGGATGATCAAAAAGTGACACATAGATTGTGGATTATTTTAGAATTTAGTTTTATTTTTCTTCCACAATATATTTGCTTCATTATACAATTGGAACAAACATTTTTCCATTCTGGCGTATGCTCTTTCCCATCGCAGGTTCGCCATGAGATTTGGGATAATCAAAAGCAGGAATGTGCACTGATAAATTCTTCACATCTAAATAATTAATTCATAGTAATAAATCAACAACCTTTTAAACATTTTGAAAATCTAGTACAACGCCTTTTTACATTATTGGGAAAATTCCTAAAAGGAAGCGGGAACCATTGAATAGTGGCCTCAAGATACATTTAAGCTACACCCTTGTTGGTGTAGTTTTGAACACCTTCTTAGAGACTCCGATTAAACCCACATTTTTTAGTGAGGAACCAATTATGTCATCTCTCCGGACATATTCTCAGTACTTCATAAGTATATCGAGAATCCCCCTTCCGTTAAATCAACTCATCTTTAATAATTAAAACTAGCCAAGAGACATTGCAAAGCATTTCCTTTTCAGTAGCATTTTTTATTCCATTTGGAACTGATCTGAGTACATAACAATCTTATTTTCATCTAATTATAATTTTGTCAATATTAATATGTATATACTCATGTTATATGATGTTGAATGTTTAAACTATTTTGCATCAGTCTTCCAACATAATTATTTACCAAAAACTCCTAAAAACAACTTAATTTCATCATTAACAACTAAAATATAAAGAGCCTTAGTTGAACTCTTTCTTAGGGACCAGCCCCCTTGGATTCGTTAGGAGTTTGGCCTAAATGGAGGAGTCAAGATCAAGTGATAGTACTTGACTCAATAATTTCCCCCATGGACACACCTAGCAGCTTGAATATTGTTGTTGTGCTTAACCCCCGGGTGTGTGAAAGGCGGAAACACTTTTTGGCCCCGTTTCGGGGGATAAATATTTTTATTCTCATGGTACGAATTACCCTATTTTTTTTCATCTTTTATCCAATATTTGATTGATCTAATCAAGAAACTCTGAAATATACTCAGTCCATCTCGCGACTCCACAGCTTAAAAACACTTAAGGGTATTCTACGAGAAGATTCTTGCATCAAACATTTAAATATTTTCCCTAAATTGAAAGGTTATTACGAAAAATATTATATAGACTTGTGTCTCGTAGGATGTTTGAAAATCTAGTGGCTGAGTCTATTTTCGACATCCACTTCTTGTTCACAATGGCGTCCCATTAGTCCTGTGGTTTGTCCTCTTAGTCCAATGCATGCTTTCTTTCTTCCCCTTAATTTCACTAATATAGCAGGTCAACCTCATGCCATACCAGAGAAATCTATAAAGAAACTTCCAACTTTCTAGGGGACCAATTCCATTTCTGCATCAAGCCGTCTTATCAAGTTCTTGAAATATCTCTGTATTTGGTGTCGAGATGTTGCAAGTCAACATGATGGTGTATATATGAAGCTTTTTTCCTTCTCACTTGAAGGAGATGCGTGTTACTAGTACATCAACCTTGCTGATGATTCATATAACTCTTGGGACTCCATCAGGAAGGGATTCATGGAAATATTTGGTGAAAATAAGGATCCTTGTTTCTTATTAAATGCACTCCACTCCATCAAGATAAATTAAAATGAAACGAAGGAGGAATTCAATAAAAAATTCAGAGATCTTATTGCAAGCATGGATAATGATTTCAAGCCTCCTGATAAATCCATCTTGGTTAATTACATAGAGGCACTCACTGGGGAAATGAGATACCAATTGAGAGACAAAGAACCCGTTGATCTTAAAGTTTCCCAAGCATTAGCCATTAAAATTGATGCAAACATGCTGGCTTCAGGTAAGTCTAACTTGCCTGGTTTTACAAGAGGGCAGGCAAAAAAGGAATCCAAAGGAAAAGAGCCCATGTAAGAGGCATATGATAAGAATATTAAGGAGTTAAATGAAAAAATGGAAGCCATGAAAGCTACTTATACTGATCAGTTGAAAAACATGCAAAATCAAGTAGTGACCATGGAAAGATCTAACTCTAATCAGAAAAAAATTCAACCTAAAGGTAACTGGGTTCCTAAGAAATCTCCTTATAAAGATAATAATCTTCCAAATCAACTAGATACAACCAATATGGTTAGGGAAGTGATCCATTATTGTAGACCTTGTGAGTTACTTCATGAAGAAGCTAGTTGTTATGTGGCACATCGAATTTTAGAACAAGGAATTCCTGAGAGTGGTAGTAGTGTCGAAGAAGTTTCAAGTAAGCCTGAATACATCAACGCAGCTGTCCATATGTATCCTATGTCTAAAGAAGATTGGAATAAAGCAAAGGAGTATAGTAAACAAGTGGACAATTTAACTAAGAACTATGGTTATATGCCTACATCAAAGCAAATTCGAGAAATTCCTAAGTTCAAAGGCATCACCCTTCAAAGAAGAGAAAATGTTGGAACTTTAAAAAGTAATCAATATCATGTAAACACTCCTCATGGCCCAAATGATACTCTTGATATGGGTGTTTGGTTTCAAAATTTAAGGTTTCAATTTTTACAACTGAAGTGATTAAAATTCCACCACAACGAGAAAAATTGATGAAAGTATTGGATCCTACTCCTCCTAAGAAAGTGACTTTTCAAGAAAGTCAAGAAACAATTTCTCCTATAAACAAAGATGATTCCATTGATATTCCAGTTATTTTACAAACTAAGGAACAAGGAAGAGAATATCATCTGTTGTTCTATGTATCACTATTGATGAATGATCTTCTTCTTCGTAACTGTATGTTAGATTCTGGATCTTCATCCAACATAATGACTAGGAAATTCATGGAACAATTAAATTTGAAAATCACTAGACCATATTATAATATATGTGCCATGGACTCTAGAGAAGTTAAGGTTGTTGGTATTGTTTCGGGTTTCCCAGTACAATTGGCTAAGTACCCTGATATTCACTTGAAAATGGATATCCTTGTAATTGATGTACGCGACAAATGGGGTATGTTGCTATCTAGAAAGTGGGTTGCTGATTTGGGGGGATCCATTCAAATGGACTGCACTTATGGCATCGTTCCTTTATCTAAAGATACAATGCTAATATCTCATAGTGAAAAGGAGAAGTATCATGTAGAAAACCCCAAGAATCTTTCCAATGAAAATGTTTACCATACAGATTATCTTGGAAATTATTCTTGTTACTCTGCCTTTTTGGCCCTAGTTAAAGAAAATTTTAAAGATGAAAAGGTAGATGAAATATGGAAGATGAATTTTCATGGTGCTCATTCAAGATTTGGAAAAGGATTTGGAGTTGTCATCACTTCACCTAGAGGACAAGTTTCTAACTTTGCCTTTATATTAGAATTTGAGGAAACCAACAATGTAGCAGAATATGAGGAACTCCTACTTGGCTTGGAATAGTTAAAGATATGGGGATTAAGATGTTGAATATAAGAGGAGACTCTCATTTAATAATCCTCCAATTTAGGAACCATTTTTCATGCAAATGTAAAAGGTTAAAGAAGTATAGGAATGCAGTGTGGGATACAATGGAATTCTTCAATTCCTTAAATCTGACTAGCATCCATAGAGATCAAAATAGCTTAGTAGATAAGCTAGCTGTAGCAATGTCAACTCTTCAACCTTCAGAAAAACTTCTAGATGGTGATGGAAAATTAGAAATTAATTTTAGGCTATCAGTCCAAGATAACATGGAGCATTGGCAAATTTTTTGTGATGATGAACAAATTTTGAAATTCATCCATAACATAGAGTAATTTTCTAATTTCAAGGTCAGTTATGAAGAAGAAGGTAAAGAGTATCAGGGAGAGGGTGATCAATTCAATAATCGAGTACCTCGTGGTCTAGCTTCACTTAAACACATATTTTATAGGAATGACAGAAGGAAAAATAACATAGACTCAATGAAACCTAGTGATTACATTGAGATCAACATTGGAACTAACAATGAACCAAAAATGATAAAAATTGGAAAATGTACTTCAGAAAAGGAAAGGAATGACTTGATAAAAATTGTCAAAGAGTATAGGGATGTTTTTACTTTCACTTATGATGAGCTCAAATATTATCGAGAGAATGTGTTCCAACACACTGATAGGTATAACTCCCGATTCTATATTATTCCATTGCTAATGCATTCATTTATACATTACATGTGACGGTTGTGTTTCACCTTCCGCCCAGCCTTTTCGGCTTCCTAACTATTCAAATTTATTTATTTATTTACAATATATAATCCTGACGGATTATATTCTAACAATCCCCCTCTTAATCCGAAGGGGTGTTCGTAAGTCCGAGCATGTTTCTGAATCTTTCAAACTTTTCTCGTCCAAGCGCTTTGGTGAA
The DNA here is from genome assembly GCA_001517045.1 of Pseudotsuga menziesii. Lineage (NCBI taxonomy): Eukaryota > Viridiplantae > Streptophyta > Pinopsida > Pinales > Pinaceae > Pseudotsuga > Pseudotsuga menziesii. The sequence goes on from LPNX010481366.1 coordinate 137,088, forward strand.
GATGTCTACAATTTGATCATTTGTGGAACAATGTCGAAGATGGATTGTCTTGGCCTCTACATGATGTCGAATCAAATGATACTTTGTGTTGATGTGTTTGGTTCGATCATGGAATCTAGGATTCTTAGCCAGCTGATTGCAGAAGTATTGTCGACCAGTAATGGAGTGGAATTTTCTTGTTTTTCTTGCAAATCTTCAAGTATGTTCCTGAGCCATACTATTTCTTTCATTGCTTCAGCTACAGCCACATGTTCTGCTTCTGTTGTTGAATCTTCCATAACTAACTGTTTGCGTGATCTCCATGAGACAACTGCTGATCCAAGACTCATAGTGTATCCAGAAGTTGATACTCATGTCTCCTTATCGCCATCAAAATATGAGTCTGAGTACCCAA
>LPNX010481366.1:139830-184110 GCA_001517045.1 Pseudotsuga menziesii
ATGTGCCCAGTCTTTCCACAATGCTTGCACTGCAAATCTGATCTTTTGTTTCTACCCCCTCTGCCTCTGAAGTTTCTTCTTCCTCGTCCTCTCTTGCTGCAATCTCCCTTGGAAGGGTCTTTGGACCGATTCTTTGTTTTCTGAACAAAGTCAAGGGATTCTTAGACAGGCTTGCTTGATTTCTTGATCTTTCTAGACCATTTTGGATATGTTTCCTTGCTAGTAAGGACATCACCAACAATAGATGCTATAGATTGCATTTTTTGCAACTGTTAGCGTAATTTACAATAATGAATTTAATATGACAAAGAGAAACAGAAAAATAATAACCTTGCAGGTCTACAGTCTCTACCAAGGTGAATACAATGCAAGCTTCAGCTGAGCATACACAATCTTCTTAGGTATACAAAATATATCAATCACTAGCTTCAAATACACAGCAGCATTCCTTTTTATACAATATATACTCTACATAATATGTTATGCGTGGAGGCACCAGAAGCTAATATATTAGTGTGCAAAGGATATAAGTGCACAAAAAATCAAGCACCAAACTATATACTTCTGCAAAATCAAGTGATTAGTAGCAGCAATTATCAGCAACAATTGTCTGGAACTCTTGAGATCGCAGCAACAATCTTCACATGGAAATAGCAGCTCATACAACAAGCTTAGGCTCATATAGAAGCAATATTAAAATACTTCTTACAGCCTTCAACACATATATCAGTATGATATATCAGTCCCAGTCTTTAACATATATCAGTCTTCAACCAACAGCTTCACGCTCAGGCTTCACGCAATGGTCTTTATATCAACACATTCAGCTCCACGCAGGCAGCTCTTCAACTTCAGTCACAACAAAGGTACAAACAGCTCAAAACGTAGACAATGGAATTAGGGTTTATGAATCAATACTAATGGAACAGCACCAGCAACGTGCCAAAAATCTCCATGATACCCGTATCTTTTAACACAATATCCAGCATGACTTCATATGTAGTCGAACAGAAATCTGTGACAACAGGAATGCGCAACTCTAGCAATATTCACGCATCTGGCAAGTGGATATTGGAATCATTCTTCATAGCTCCACCTCAAATCTCACATGGAACATGCAGCACTAGGCAGTCTTCAACGCAACACCAGGCAGTCTCTGTATGAAATTGCTCCATTACTCCAGCATTTAGTACTAGCGTAGATTTTGGACAAATCTACCAGCAAACCTTTCTTGCGCAACCATAACTCTGAATGATTCACACAGTATTAACCAGGGAGTATCTTTCACCTCCGTGCTTAATCTTCTCCAAGACGGTTTGTCTTCAAGAAGGTGGAATTTCAAATCATAGTCTCAAATGATCAACGCAGTGTTCTACATGTGCACAGCTTCACGCATAAAACTAGGGCAAAAATAGGGTTTATGCAGTCCAACGATTAGAAGTATTGAGAAATGGCATGAATCTTGAACTCGTAGCAGCAAAACAACTTGTGAATGTAGTGTATCGCAGCACCGAGTCTCTCCTCTTCAACTGCGTGTTGATTCTTCCAACATTAGAGCAAATAGTGTGGACAGGCTTAGATGAAGGCCGTGAATGTGGTGAAGTTCTTCAAACTATATCGCAGCTGATATTCACACTATATCACAGCTGATTGTACAATATATCCAACATGACGCTGTTACAATAGTAGTTCATGGGGTCTTGTTGAAGATCCTATCAAAATATAACCAAACAACTGCAAACTAGTGATGGAAACCCCTAGGGCTCGGCCTTGACTAAACACAGGAGAGGAGTCTCACTCACAAAACGCAGGAGAGGAGTCTCACTCACAAAAATGCAACACAATTAAACTCCACGCATAGTTCAAGGGTAGAAATTAGGGTTAAGCTAATTCAAACGTTTTAGCAGAGAATAAACACACGCAGATGGAGGACTGAAATGTAGTAACGCATACAATGCATGCGACTGGCAGACTGATGGAGCAAGCAGTCTGGTAATGGACTGGCAAGCAGAATTCCAGGACTGAAATGCAGCAGGCAGGAGTTATGGCAAATAGCCAAGCTCTGATACCACTGATAGGTATAACTCCCGATTCTATATTATTCCATTGCTAATGCATTCATTTATACATTACATGTGACGGTTGTGTTTCACCTTCCACCCAGCCTTTTCGGCTTCCTAACTATTCATATTTCTTTATTTATTTACAATATATAATCCCAACGGATTATATTCTAACACACACTATACCTCTCAAACAAGCCATTAAGGAAGTCAAACCATTTCATCAAAAATTAAGACAAATCAACCCCAAGCTTGCACCAATAGTTAAAAAGGAACTTGAGAAAATGTTGGTCGATGGGATCATTGCACCAACAAGACATTAATCTTGGTAGTTGTAAGAAAAAATAATGGGAACATAAGAATATGTATAGATTTCTGAAATCTAAACATTTCATGTCAAAAGGACAACTATCCTTTGCTTAATATGGAAACTCTTCTTCAAAGGATAACAAGTTTTGAAATGATGTCTATGTTAGGTGGGTTTTCAGGTTATAATCATGTGGTGATCCAAGAGGAGGAAAGACATAAGACTACTTTGACAACCCCATGGGGTACCTTTGAATATTTAAGGATTCCTTTTGGTTTGTTGAATGCAGGGGCCAATTTCCAAAGGGCCATGGATTATGCATTTAAGGAATTAATTGGAAAGATCATAGAAATTTATCAGGATGACTTAACAATTTTTTCAAAACAAATAACAAGTCATGTAAGTCACCTCAAGTAAGTATTCGAAAGATGTAGGAAATATGGTATCTCTTTTAATCCAACAAAGTATGTCCTAGGTATTGAAGAAGGGAAACTGTTAGGACACATTATTTCCAAGGATGGAGTAAAGGTGGATCCCGAAAGGATTGAGGTAATTAAGAAGATACCTTTTCCAAAAAATGTAAAATCTCTCCACTCTTTTAATTCCCACGTCAACTTTATAAGAATATTCATCCCTAACTTATCAGAATTAATGAATCCAACTCAAGAGTTGTTAAAGAAAATTGTTAAGCTTAAATGGACTAATGAGAGCCGAGAAACTTTCAGGTGTATCAAGGATGTAATTACCAGATCGCCAGTTTTGGTTATCCCTAGTTATTCTAAAGATTTCTCGATTTTCTCCTTTGCTTATGAAAGTACTAGTGGGAGGGTCTTGCTCCAGAAAAACAATGAAAGATATGAGCAACCCATCGCTTTCATGAGTCAAGATTTACAGGATTCAGAATTGAAATATACAATCATGGAAAAGCATGTGTATGCCTTGATAAAGTCGTTAAAACATTTCAGAACATATGTTGGCTGTTAAAAAATAATCGGTTATGTACCTCATGCAGCTGTAAAAGGTATCTTGTCTCAACAATATTGTTTGGGCATAAGGGTTAAGTGGGTCTCTAAAATCCAAGAATATGATATAGAGATTAGGCCTACAACATTAATCAAAGGTCAAGTACTAGCCAAGATGTTATCTCAAGGAAATGAAGAGGCTTTAGGGATGGTTTGTCAAAATGAGCCATCAACACCTGTTTTTCCACAAAAACTTCAACGGTTAGATCGCCATTGGTATTCAAACATCATTTTATTTTTGCAAAATCTTACATGTCCTGAACATATCAAAGGTCACAAAAGGAGATCCTTAAGATTAAAAGTCGTCAGATATTGCATAACTCAAGAAGGTTTGGGCTGGAGAAATTCTAATGGCATAACCCTTATATGTGTAAATGAGCAAGATTCTAAACAACTTTTGACAGAGTTCCATTCAGGATTTTATGGTGGGAAGTATGCAGCAAATACAACAGCCCACGAGATTCTTAGAGTAGGTTACTATTAGACCTCCATATTCGCAGATGTTCACAAATTTGTTAGGAGTTGTCAGCAGTGCCAGTTATTCATGGGAAAGCAAAGTTTGGCATCCTTGCCTTTGCATCTAGTTGTGGTGTTAGCCCCTTTTCAGCATTGGGGGCATGATTTCATTGGACAATTCAAAGACAACTCAAGAAATGGGTTTTCTTGGATCCTAACTGCAACTGACTATTTTACTAAGTAGGTGGAGGCTATCCCGACAAAAATGGATACTAATAAAGTTGTTACGGATTTTCTAGAGAATAACATCATCACTAGATTTTGTGATCCCTCCAAAATAACAACCGATAATGCTAAGGAATTTAGTTCAGCAAAGTTCACATCTTTTTGCTTCAACTATGGCATTGTCCTATCCCATTCTTCCAACTACTATCCCCAAGGAAATGGTCTCGCAGAATCAAGCAATAAAAATATAATGACCATCCTTAAGAAAACAATTGGAAATAACAAGAATTCATGGGATAGTAAAATAAATTATGCACTTTGGGTTGATCGAATAACTAAGAAAAGTGCAACCAGAAAGACTCATTTCGAATTGGTGTATGGTTTAACTGTCTCTTTGCCAGTATACCTTCAACTTCCTGCCATGAAGATGCTTCAGGAATATGAAATGGAGGAGGATTCCATGCCTAACAGGATCAATCAAATCATTGAGTTAGATGAGAACTGAAGAAATGCTCTTGATGTAAGTATCAGGAACCAAGAGAAGGTTAAAATAACTTTTGACAAGTATGCAAAATCAAGGTCACTTCAGATTCATGATACACTATTATCATGGGATAAACAGAGGGAGAAACCAGGAAAAATGGGAATTTTGATAGCCTCTGGATGGGGCCATTCATCATCTATGACGTAGCTGGCACAAATTCATTCCTTCTCAACACTATGGAAGGAGAAAAGTTTCTCTTACCAATTGATGGGCAACAGTTGAAATTGTTCTTCAACAATCATATCTAATGCCCAAGGGGGCATTATTAGGACTTTTCTAAACCCTTTCCTTTGTATCATAGCTTATTGTTGTATATTATTTATGTACCATAGTTTAATGTAGCATAGCTCAATGTACCATAGTTTTGTATATAATTTTATGTATGATAGTTTAATGTATCATAATTTAATGTACCATAGTTTTTGTATATTATATTGCAACTTGTATTTCATTTTGGCATTTATATAAATGTATATGGGACTGATGCACTTTAGTTTTCATGCAGGAATCGGACATTCTAGGATCCTCACACACTCTCTTTGATTGAAGATCAATCGAGTGCACGTCCCACAGTTGGAGCCATATGTTATCCACTAAGTTGCACGTAGGGGATATTTCAAGTGAGCCACCAAGGATCAGAACAAATCACTTGTTCTTACTCAGTGCTTGAAAGTTTTGTGGTTTCATTAGGGGCAGTTGTGGCCTTTTTTGGATGTTCACGCCCTTTCAAGGGAATTGTAAAAAATGACGTAGCATTAGGTTCTTTTATGTAAAAGGATTGACCTTATTAGACTGGGTCATCAAGGTCATCATCCTTGAGTGTTTTTTCCCTTGTTAATTATATGATGCTTTTTAAGCGACATATAATTTTCAAGTTTTTCACTCAAAATCCTCCAAAGTCGGGATGGTGAGTTTGGAAACATCTTTCTCAGAAAGCTTATTAAATCCTCGGGTCTATGTATTATACCATGCTATTCATATGTCCAGAGTTTTGTGAACATCTGATAATTCCTCCCTAGGATTTTTTAATTTTTAGTTTTTAAATAAAATCATCGATATAGTGTATTTTAATTGTAATATTTCAAAAGGTCATAAAATCGAGCCTAGGGATCCAATTTGGTCATGGGGATGCTCATTTTTGGACCTAGAGACCTAACTTAACCCTTAAACCCACTTTTGAGAGTCAAATTAGTAATTTTCAATTATTAATTTGATTTTTTTCTCCAAAATGGCTCAGAGGGTCAAATAAATGGAAAAATGGGAGAAAACCCCAGTCCTAAATCAAAGGCAACTTGTCTGGGACTTTTCTCTTGGGTGGCAAGTTGGTTGAGGATATTGTATGGGGAATTTATGATCCTGGAGGGAATCTCCAACTTTCTCTCTATGGTTTCAAACAACTCTCCACTAAAGGAGGGCACATTCTCCTCAAGGAGGGCGCAATTCCACATGTGATTGAGGTGGTTAGGAGAGGTGGAGGCCTCCTGAGACATGTGGATCACCTCCTATGAGGTGGAATCCCTTCATCACAACACTCAGGCCTCCCTCCCATGGATTTCTCAACCTACCAAACCTCCTATCCACTTGTCAATTGCGCCCCCTGGGGTTTGAAGCTCTTCTAATGCTATAAAAGCAAGGTTCTCCTCCTTGATTTGGGATGGATGCAAGAAACCTATTCTATTTTGTATTGTTGCTATATTGATGAACAAAATTACAGGATTTGGAGTTCCACTCTGTGTTATGAGAATATTTCTTGCAAGTATTGAGGTGGCATTGTTAAATTTATGAATTGTTTCTTCTTTTTTGCTTAAAATTGTTATTAGATCTAGCTAAGAAGGTCATCCTAAGGCACATGGAGTAGGAATTTAATTTTGTTATTTTCTTACTGATATTTTGATCTCAAGGGATAGGAGAGTAGTTATTCAGACTCATTTTTATTTCAACTCTTTCTCATTTTTTGTTTTTTAGTACAGTAGATCTAACTTTTTATGCAGGTATTTCTCATAGATTTGTTTTGCAGGTTACTTTTTCAAAGGACGATTTGAAATCAGTTGTATATTATTCTTCTTTTATAATATCTCAATTTTTATCTTATTTCTAAGGGTCTCCAAAGTTTCCATAAGAAGATCAAGCGCGGCTTGAAGTTGCTTTCCATCTTCTCAAAACAATTCTCTCTCCTCTTTTCGGTTACATAGTTTAAATATGCAAATTTGATAGACGTGATTTAAAAGTATGATATTTTAAATCTACTTATTTATCATATCATATAATTTATATTTATAAGTGCTTAAAAATAATTATCTTTTACTGAATATAAAGTTGCCATTTCATTGCTCTAAAAACTAGTAAATTTTTACAATCTTTTGCAAGTACTAAAGTTAGTTTTAGTTTTTATATTTTATTAATTCATTAAATCACATTATAATAATTTAAATTTCTGGTTTCTATCAGGTCCAAAGAAAAATATGAGGAATCTTTGCTCAAAATTCGAATTTTGGGTCTCCCGGGACATCGAAAACCCTCATTTTTTCCCTCTTCTTCATTCCCCTTCACTCCATAAAGTTGTATAAGTATTTAGAAATTTTTTATAGGGTCTAATACATATTTTAATTTCATTTTTCTGATATTCTAATTATAATTAATAAATAAATAAAGTGGGCTACACAGCGCCCACACTTCATTCCCCCCTGGGGGGATTGGTAGTGTATCTTTCGTCGCTTGACTTTTTATAACAATCACATGCACACAATCTGATTTATTTGAAGGTTGTATTATTTAATTATTTCTTTTCATTTCCGTAGTTAAATTTTTTTAAATAATTTTGTTCCCTCACTCATTTCCACGAAATATGCTCACTCCACCAACCAAAGGCTTCTTGTCGATTATTGGTGGATGATCATAAAGTGACACATATCTTGTGGATTCTTGTAGGATTTAGTTTTATTTTTATTCCAAAATACCTTTTCTTTGTTATACAGTTGGAACAAACATTTTGTCATTCCAGTGTATGCTCTTTCCCATCGCAGGTTTGCCCTGAGATTTGGGATAATCAAAAGCAGGAATGCACACTGATCAATTCTTCACATATAAATAATTAATTCACAGTAATAAAATCAAAAACCTTTTAAACATTGTGAAAATCTGTCACAACTCCTTTTTACATTATTGGGAAAATTTCTAAAAGGGAGCGGTAACCACTGAACAGTGACCTCGCGATACAGTTAGCCTACACCTTTGTTGGTGTAGTGTTGAACACCTTCTCAGAGACGCTGAATGATCCCACATTTCTGAGGAAGGAACCAATTTTGTCATCTCTCCATACATATCCTCAGTACTTCATAAGTATATCGATAATCCCCCTTCCCTTGAATCAACTCATCTTTAATAATTAAAACAAACCAATACACATTGCAAAACATTTACTTTTCAGCAACATTTTTTATTCCATTTGGAACTGATCTGAGTCTATTATTTTCATATGATTATACTTTTGTCAATATTAATATTTATATACTCATGTTATATGTTGTTTAATTTTTAAACTATTTTTCATCAGTCTTGTGACATAATTATTTACCAAAAACTCCCAAATAGAACTTAATTTTGTCATTAACAACTAAAATATAAAGAGCCTTAGTTAAACTCTTTCTTAGGTACCACCCCCCTTGGTTGTTTTAGGAGTTTGGCCTAAATGTAGGATTCAAGATCAAATGACATTACTTGACTTGAGACTTGCCCCCAAGGACACCCCTAGCAGCTTGAAGATTTATATTGTAATTGACCCTCATGTGTGTGAAAGGTGACAACAAACATTAAGCTTACATTTACATTATTACTAAACATTTTGCAATTAATAGAAATAACATTCCTTGAACACTACCATCATTTTATTAATAATCCATCTTAAAATCTAAATACTAAAGTATTATGGAGCATTTTATATCATTTTTTAGGAAAAATGCTTTGTAATTTTCAAGACGATTTTCTAGGTGATCATCAGCTATGGTTGTTGATGCCACTAAGACAGCAATGGATCAGATGGGTCCTCCTAATCTGGATACTTTGAACAAATATTTCAGGATATTTCCATATTTGTTACCTACAATTCAGTTTGTGAAGAGGGCCTCTTCTGCTTAGATTAGGATAATCATGTATTTCAACAAAGAAGAAATCTATTGGACTGTCAAAAAGAGGAGTAGTGGGGATTTTATTGGTCTCTGGCCTTCTCCTAGGGCCATGGAATTCTAGATAAACAATAATTAGTAGCCTCTTCGTTTTGGTAGGATGCAATGTTATTTTGTGTTATATGGTATTATGTGTTTCATTTTAACTTTAAGGAAGATCGAGATTTAATTTTCAGGAATGGCCGCTATTTCATGGCACCGCATGTACTTAAACAATTGGAATTTATCATTTGATCCTTAAAATTATAACCCTATGTTGTCTCAGTCTGAGTTAAACTTCCACACCTCCCTCTGCATTGTTGGTTTGATGAAGTCCTAACATCTATAGGGAATTTGTTTTGGTGATATATAGATAAATCTGAGCCGAAATCGCATTTGTCCTTGTGTGCTCAAATATGTGTTGAAGTAGATCTAAACAAGGGTCTTCTTGAGGTAGTAAATTTGGTAATGGAAAATTTCTCTCATGAGTATAAGGTTGATTAAGATCAATTACTATTTAAATGCAAGAAATGTCATGAATATGCGCATTTTGCTCAGAATTGTACCCAGAATAAAATGAAAGAACCAGAAAAAGATTTTGAAAGGGAATGGCAGGTAGTGAGAAGAAACAAGAAAAATAAGATAAATGGGACCATTTTCAATTGACCAGATACTTCGACCTCTAATTAGTTTCAAACAATTGTTTAATTTTAAGCTCAGGAAGTCCTAAAAGGAAATCATGGCTTAAAGGAAATATAGATGAGCACTTAACCAACTTTAGAAGAGGCAAGCATAGAATATTTTGTCTCAGTTCTTCCATATAGACCAATAGTTGAAATAAATTCACATCGGATTCAAGAGCAGTAAGATGAGGACGATGAGGAAGAAGAGCATGATTCTGACAAAGGACGTCCTTCTCAATTAGCTCAATATGAATCCTTAGAGGAAATGGGTGATGAAAATGTAGGAAATAACAAAATTGGTTGAAATCGTAGAAAACTTTGCGCGAAGAGGAAGTTGATAGAGAAGTGAAATTGGGAAAGTAGGTCTCTATCGATAATCTTATTAGAGGTGCATCCTCAAGTAAGAAAGGGAAGAAACGTGATTCCAAAGGTAAATATGACCCACAAGTTTTAAAAAATGAACATCATCTCTTGGAATTGTAGAGGTCTAGGAAAAAGGAAAAAAATTGAAACAATGAAGAATTTGATTCATAAATATAAGCTCTCTATTCTTATACACCTAAAGAGAAAAATGGAATCCATCGAAGTAGTTCAAGTCTTTAAAAAAATATGGAAAAGTAGTTATGGAATTGCCAAAAATTTAGTTGGGGCCACAGAACGTCTAGCTTTGTTTTGGGATAGGATAAAATTTACTCTTTAGCAGCAATCAAAAGAAAAGCATTGGATTATGGTAGAACTCAAGGTTGTCGGAAGTCAAGATGTCGTAAATATGTGTAATGTTTGTGGTGTTTTTCATTATAGTATAAAGACTTAGTTCTGAGTGTCCTTATTCTCTCTTAGGGAAATTCATTGTGGCATTATTGTTGGTGATTTTAATGTGACCATTTCTCTTAAAGGAAGGAGAGGGGGGTCCCTTGTAAGATATCATTTTGGGTAGTGCTTAGAATATCTAATTGGGGATTTAGATTTTGCTGATATAAATCCTAAGAAAGGGGTATTTACTTGGACTAATAAGAGGATTGGTTCAGGTCATATTGTGTCTTGCCTCGAATATTTTTCTTGTTAGTAGTTCTTTGTTGCAAATGAGATTTTCTCTATGTTTGATGGATTAGTCCCTAACACGGATGCAAGATGGCCTCCCTAGTCTGTACTACACAGAACTAGAACAAAGAACCACAAATGTATACCATTTCACCTAGATCAATCAAATAACGACAAAGAGGTAGGATAAGGAAGGCTTACCTTTTATTCTGATGTTTTTCCCTTCCTTTTCCACATGAATACTATCCAATTTTCCATGCACTAGTACCTACAATCAATTAAATACAAACAAGATACAAGTTGATAGAACTAGTGATAATCATATTGATCTAACCAAATAGCCAAGGAGCCTTGATATAATGAGATTAACATAATCAGATTATGGGAAAGAAACATATTATTTGTATTAACAACAATGAAGGAAATGATACAACCATTGAGGACTTGGGATTGTATCCTCTTCCTGATAATCTCCTTCCACCAACAAGTCACACTTACAAAGAGGTGAATAACATCACTCTAATTAAGGTTTGAATCAAATCCTCATGCATATACCTATTGTAGTATTTCTCCCCCTAACCCATATCCATTAGCTTCAATTTATAGGACAATATGGATAAGAGGAGTTGCAAAGATTATGGAGGATGGATGAGATATGATCGTAAAAAAAGTGGAAGTCAATCCAGATCTAGGGTTACAGGGATGGTGGATTATCCAAATAAGATCTCAATCTAGAAACTTCTCGAAACCCCCTTTCTTGCTCATACAAAGGTCGACACATTTTGTAAGTATAGCAACCGACGTCTAGATAGGTCGATGCGCCTTGCAATTGAGGCAAAACATGTGGAGGGTGCTTGTTGCAAAGAGGGGAAAATGTGGCTATGGAGGTCAACGCATCTTTCTAAGAAATAAAAACGCATCGATGCCACAAGGTAAAGCAACTTTATATTAGAGGAAACAAGGATCCATCCATTTTCTAATTGACTTTAGGGACTGAGGCAATGAGATATTACAAGATTGGTCATGGTGAAGAAAATTCCATGTAACAAAATGTCCCTAAAGTATGAATCTACAGGAAAAAGATAGGTGGCGTACTTTATAGTGACCTGTCGGTAAAATGAAACCATATGTTGGAGAAAATGAGAATAAATACCAAGAAATTTTATAATATTTGATGAATCTAAACTACACCAATGACCAACTTGATGCATGGCTACCAACCAGTACATTGCATATAAATGCCAATATTGGAAAACATATACAACCACTGAAAAAACATAGTGGACTCATCGTCATACAAATCATAGACATCGACCAATAGAGTGTGGATCTATGAAACTAATAGAACACAACCATCGACCAATACAACGTGGATCCATGTGACAGACATAACGATGAAAATTATTTAATAATCAAGTTTTCAAACATGTTTAATCAACATAGCATATCAATATAATGTATATAATGTAATTAAATTATTATAAGTTATTGTAATAATGTTCCAAATGAAATGATTTCACATAACTAAAGTTAAACATTATATGAACACCCTCAAACTCAAGAGGTCAAAAGCATACGAAGTCATCATATCTTATTTAGCATCCCACTCAAGATCAGTTTCATACATTTAACCATCATTCAACTTTATTTTTAAGGGAACAAATATCCATCAACAAGATTTACTTATTGATGTTCGCGGCATTTAATAAACATCAATTCTTCAATGTATGCATAAGAAGAATTACCTTAATCATAAATCATTAATTTATATGGATTTTAGAACATACATAAATACAATTAACATTAAGCTTCCATTTACATTATTAATCAACGTTTTGGAATTAATAGGGATAACATTCCTCGAACACTACCATCAATTTATTAATAATCCATCTTAAAATCTAGAGACCAGAGGATCATGGAGTGCTTTATATCATTTCATAGGAAAAATGCACTGTAATTTTCAAGATGATTTTCTAGGTGATCGTCAACTAGGGTTGTTGACTCCACTAAGGAGGCAATGGATCAAACAGATATTTCTAATATGGATACTTTGAACAAATATTTCAGGACATTGGCATATTTTTTACCTGCAATTCAATTTGTGAAGAAGGCCTCTTATCCTAATATTAGGATAATCATGTATTTCAACAAAGAAGTAAGCTACTGGACTGTCAGAAAGAGGAGTAGTGGGGATTTTATTGGTTGATGTCCTTCTCCTAGGGCAATGGAAGTCTAGATAAACAAGAATTAGCAGCCTCTTCTTTTTGGTAGGACGCAATGTTATTTTGTGTTATAGGGTATTATGTGTTTCATTTTAACTTTAAGGAAGATCGAGATTTAATTTTCAGGAATGGCCACTATTTCATGGCACTGCATGCACTTAAACAATTGGAATTTATCATTTGATCCTGAAAAATATAACCCTTTGTTGTCCCTATTTGGTTTAAACTTCTACACCTCCCTCTGCATTGTTGGTTTGATGAAGTCCTAGCATCTATAGGGAATTTGTGTGGGAGATATATAGATAAATATGAACCCAAATGTCTTATATCCTTGTGTGTTCAAATATGTGTTGAAGTAGATCTAGACAAGGGTCTTCTTAAGGTAGTAAATTTGGTAATGGACAACTGGTCTCATGAGCATAAGGTTGATTAAGATCAATTTCCATCTAAATGCAAGAAGTGTCATGAATATGAGAATATTGATAAGATTTGTACCCATACTAAAATGAACGAACCAGAAAAAGATATGGTAAGGGAATGGTGGATAGTGAGAAGAAACGAGAAAAAAGAAAATAAATGGGAACATTGTCAATTGACTAGACACTTCAATCTCTAATTAGTGTCAAACAATTGTTGAAGCTGAAGCTCAAGAAGTCCTGGAAGAAAAGCATGGCTTAAAGGAAAGATAAACGAGCACTCAACCAACTTTAGAAGAGACAAACATTGAATATTTTTCTTATTTCTTCCATATAGACCAATAGTTGAAATAAATTCACATAGGATTCAAGAGAAGTAAGATGAGGATGATAAGGAAGAAGAGAATTATTCTGAGGAAGGACTTCCTTCTCAATTATCTCCAGATGAATCCTTAGAGGAAATGGGAGATTGAACTGTAGGAAATAACAAAACTGGTTGAAAATCGGAGAAAAAATTGCATGAAGAGGATGTTGATAGAGAAGTGCAATTGGGTAAGTAAGTATGTCTCTATAGATAAGCTTCTTAGATTTGCATCCTCAAGTGAGAAAGGTGATTCCACAGGTAAATCTGACCCACAAGTTTTAAAAAATGAACATTGTTTCTTGGAATTGTAGAGGTCTAGGAAAAAGGAAAAAAAATGAAACAATGAAGAATTTGATTCATAAAGATATGCTCTCTATTCTTATACCCTAGAAGAAAAAATTCGAAACCATCGAAGTAATTCAAATATTTCAAAAAATATGGAATAATATGGCAAAGAGGTGCAAATTTTTGACTCAATAGAAGACTACCCTTGAACATTCGGCGCCACGATAGAAGACTTGGCAACATCGACTAACAGAGATTGAAAATAAGACACAATGCAACATGATCAAAACATTCTCTGGATGACCCACATGAGAAATTAAACTCATGAACTTGATATGACTCGAAGACAAGTTGATTTCCCAAGTGTTCGGATGAAGAAAAAAAACATGTGCCATGTCCAAGGGGTGAAACGAGCTGCCAATAACACAAATTCATGTGTTCCCTTCCCTTTTTCCTCGTCATGTTTCACTAGTACCTCTTTCTTTATTAATGATCTTGAGGAGGGTAACAAATGCTCGATATAGCTCGTCCTTTGGACGAATTTGATCTCACATATTTTACAAACCTGATAAAGGAGATGTTTGTTCCCAAAAAGGGTCTTTCAATGTGTAATTTTACGAGTCCATAGAAAGAAAACTTGATGATTTTTCATGTTTAGGGAGTCTGAAAAGATCTAAAGAAGACTCCAAGGTGGACTTTTTGTAAGCTTAGTCTCGAAGGCCCAAAATAAGTATAAAATAATACCTACGAGAACTCTCCTAGTCTACGGTGGACTGAGGTATTATTTTTTCATAATTAGTTTGTCAGCCCCAAAAAGGGTTAAACTATTATCCGATAAATGTTCCTTTGGAAACAAGCTTACGCTTAAAGGTTTATCGAGTGTGAAGGAGAACAAGATCACTCGCGTTGTTCCATTAATTTACAATTACGGGGAAACAAACAATAAACTTGATGTGATTTACTAATATTTTGACAAGCATGAAATCAGCATAAAGAGCGCTCAGAAAATTTTTCATGTTCAGGTCTAGAGCACAAAAAAGAGAAAAGTCAACTCAAACCACTTTTCATATTTTATACTAGAGCACGAAAAGCGAAAACAAAGCTCAATTTTTTTACGGGAAAAAGTTGTCATGGAAATGTGATTGAAATACCAAGTCAAAATTCCCCAACGATGTTTGACTTGTAATATCAAACATTACCGTTAATGGCTATAACACTAGATAAAAATATTTCTTATTTTTTATCGAAAAAGGGTAAAATAATAATAAAAAGTGTTTTCAACTCAATAAAAAGAGGTCAGGGTAACTTTATTTTACCATTGTGTTTTTTATCAAGAAAATTGAAGATCCATTTGGAGAAAATTGCTTGTGTTGGAGATTGCGGGTGCTTCGGGAAACATATTTCCATTTTGTCAATTATAGGTAATCACATTCAGTCCCTACCTCATTCCTTTACTGTATTTTTTTCCTTTTGGTTGTTATTTCATAGGGGTTTTTAAGAAATGGTTTCTAGGGTAAAATTAGGTTCCGCGATCGACGCGGCCTCCACTTCTAGGAATTGCATGAAGGGTGCTCCACATGTATCCCGAAAAGGAGGGATGCGTCGGACATGCACTATGGGTAAAACCCCAGGTGCGTCGATGGAGGAACAATATTTAAAAAAATAAAAATCCCTAATAAATCCCAAAAATTTGCAAAAGAGAGGCATTCTAAAGCTTTACCTTGTCAGTTTGCAGGTTTTAATCGGCCAAGATGTTGGAATGGAGGGAAAGGGATCATGAAATGGAATATATTAAAGGTTTGAGTGATGCCAACACCATGTTGGACCTTCGAAAATGTGAATTGGAAAAGTTCTTCCTCATTCCAAGCATGAGGGCACAAGTTCCTTTATTGGAACAATTGGTGAGGATGTGGGATCCAGTTGAACAATATTTCCCAATGGGGACTCAAATTCTCACATTGGAAATAGAGGATATATATTTTTTGACCGCGCTCTTGAGGAGAGGAGCTCGTCTCATCATATATGGGAAGAATGGAGGCGAATAAAACATCAACTCACTAATTGATACTTACTACGATCCAAGGACCAAAGAAACAAGTGGAAAAACCCCAATTAAGATGGTCCATGATGTGACACTAAGGACCGTTTTGTTTTCCATAGTGCAGGTGGCTTATAGTGCATAAAATCAATGCCCCATTTGGAAAAGTGACCGACAGCAATAACGGGATGAAGCGAGGCAGGACGAGTCCACTCTTGGGAATGAAAAAGCTGACAGGAAGGGAACTTCTTAATGACCTCGATACAATTTTTAAAAATTAATGGCCATAAATATCCAGCTCATAATATTTTTGGGGTAGTACCCATCCCAAAAAGATGACCACCAGATGCCTCGGAGTGGCAGACATTCAAGGTATGCTCGGCCTCTTCATGGGTCAAACATTGTCGTAAAATCGATCCAATACCCCATCGATATAAAGTATCAAGGACTATGATGTAAAACTTTGCATGATGGAAAATGTGACGACGGTCGTCACAAGATAATTTAGTTTGAAAGTGCTAGGTTTGAATATACAATGACATATCCCCATACCATAATTCAAATGTGTTGATCAGGAATAATGACTCATCATGAAGATAGTCTACTAGCTCAGGTTCTTGGGAAACACGGGGAAGTTTACACATTAGTTACGCAAAGACCAATGATTTGTTGGAACTGGACTAAGAGAACTCTAGGTTGAATTATTATAGGATAACTATCCAACGGGAATACATTCCCCCCAATGTTTGATGAATAAAAATGTAATGCATTGGTTTAGAGTATGCTAAAACAGTTGTGGTGTGTAGCAGGAAATAGTCTCAAAATATTTAGAGACTGATAACGGTTTCTAGAGCTAACTTCTCAACATGTGAATACTATCTCGTAGAGTCATCGAGATTCTTACTGGCATAATAGATCACATGCTCTTAGTTGTTCCTATCTTCTTGTACTATAACCATGTGTTGCGGTTGCAACTGTTCTCCCCAAATTTCTTAAATTTGGGTCCCCCTCCTCATAATTTAGAATTGTTTTAATCGTTGGACCCTTGAGCCTTTTTTGGGCATGCTTTATTTTTGAATGACTTTGAAGATTGATTGTCAGCCTGTTTAAAAGTGTCGTGTTTGAATTTCCTAATGGGTCATGGATGTAAGTCTGTTTTGCTAGCCGAGGATAAATCAAATCTTGTGTTCTTTGAGTCCGCAGTTTTGGAAGTAAATTGGTTTTTTAACCTTTGCTGATTTTCTTTTAAAGGCTTTCGAACACTTAATTTTTCTGTTAAATCGGCTGCTTTTGTCCTTTTCCCTTCCGCCATTGCGGCTCCTAAAGCGGCTTAGCGTCCGAAGCGGAAAGGGCTCTGACTGTCGATGCGTGTTGACCCTTTTCGTCGTGGACCCGTAGTTATTTCTCTTCCGCCGTTGCGGCTGGGAAAGTCATTCGGCTTCTGATTTAATTGTCTTCCGACTTCTGACTAAAGCCTTTTCCCGCCTGCGTTTCGCTTGTCCGTAGCTTATGTCCCTTCCGTCGTTGTGGCTAGGAAAGCCATTTAGCGTCCGATGTAAAATGTCTTCCGACTTCCGATTGAGAGTCTTCCCGCCCTCAGGTCTCGTGTCCCTAAACCTTTTCGCTTCCGTCATTGTGGCTCTTAAAGCATTTAGCCATCCGAAGTAAAAAGCACTCCGCTGCCGATGCGTGTTGACTTTTTCGTCGCGTGCCCGTAGTTGTGCCCCTTCCGCCGTTGCGGCTGGGAAAACCATTTGGCTTCCGATGTCATTACCCTTCTGATTTGCGGTTGAGTTTTCCCGCCCTCCCATCGCATGCCTATAGCCTTTACTCTTCCGCTGTAGCGGCTGGGCAAAGCTTTTGCTTCCGATGTTGATTTCCTCTTGATTTCCGTAGTTGGCGTTTTTATCACGAGCTTGTAGGTGGACGAGGTGGTGGCATTGGCGTTTGTGAATGTTCTTATAACAGTCATGCACATGATTTTTCTTGATGCTTAGCCATTGTGGTTGATATAATTTAATGTGGTTTGATTTTCTTGAAAACACAGTCCCAATGAATGATTACTTGTTGTTTAATTGCAGGAGCATCCAAGAGATTTTTCCAACTACCGCAGGCGAGGATCAAACCGTAACCGACAGGATCAAGCTGAGGAGAGTTGACAAAAGAGTAACAAGCAGAGTTTTTCTGAAATCAACGCGAGCTAAGAAAGGACAAATAAAGACAAGGGTGAATCGTTAGTAGCAGGGTCCAGGTTTTGAAAGATTCATCAGTTACTAAGTTGGTTCGGATTTATGAAGTACTCATAAATCTTAATCCGAAATGTAACGCACTATGCGAATCATGAGCATTCATGAGAAGACAGTTGTGAAACTAAAAAGTTTTGTGGGAGCCCAAAGGTCACCGAGGGGCAGCCCAAGATTTTTGCTTGTAGTATAAGTATAGGAGAGTTAGATAGAAGAAGGGACTTTTTCCCTAGAAAAACTTGTACACCATTTGCTTGTAAGAGGAACTATTTCATTTTACAATCAGAAACTGCAACTTTTGCCTGCTGGAGAAAGTGAAATGTGGAATGTATCAATGTCATTAAATGAACAATGTTGAAGGGAAACTATTTCGTTTTCAGCTATGTTTCATTAACTGTGAGAGCGTTTCAACTTCCTGAACCTATGTTCTTGTTTAAATGTTCTTCAGTATATTTTGTGATGTTTTCCACTGTGAGTAATAAATGTTGTTCATAAAACAATTGGCTATCTGGTTGTTTAAATATCTGTAATTGTTCGTGTGTCTTGAAAGAAGTGTCAGCTAACTGTAACTCTTCATAATGCATGTACAAAATGTATTACTCACTAATGAATGATAATCCTGCTCCCTAGGGATAGTTTAGGTAGTTAGTTTATCTTCTTCTTGTACGTGATTTGGATGCTTGTGAGCCTTAAGACGAGAGGTAAGAACCTGTGCATCACATTGTGACTGTTCCTTGCATCTTTATCACCCTGCATTGTTAATTAGGCACTTGCATTTCATATTTTAAGTCAAAATACAAAAAAACTCGGTGGATCAGGCCGCAACCGGTAAAGCCCTTTGTTTTGTACTTGACCTACGGTAGCCGGACCGCAAACTGGACGGATTCCCCATACCAAACAGTCATGGGCTAGTTGGGAACGTTGACTGGGGATAATCCCTTATTGTTGTTGCCTGTGAATTTCCAGGCCTCAACACACCCCATGCGCTAGAAGGAGGGCCGCCAGTGCATGGCTGGCCGTGGAAACTTATTTTCCCAAGATTACCTTACCAACAGATGTTTGAAGCTTGTAACCTGACCCAAGTACTGACAAGTTTCGGTTATACCTTTGAAGTAAGAAATCCGATTCTCACCCTGCGTTGCTCCTTGCTCAGACTTTGTTCCTTTACCTGTGCTCATGGCTGGTGTAAATGTGAATCATCCCAACCCATTTCCTACTTGGAGAGCTAGATCCCCTTTGAACCTCACACCTCCATTGCATAACCTACCTCAAGCTTTTGATAAGCTGCTACCTAAATTTGACCCTGAGAAAGGATTGTTGTAGATGACCACCTGCAAAGCTTTTATCTAGAATTAGAAGGGCTAAGGGCTGGGGAGTATGAAGATGTTGTCTGTGGATTATTCCCTCACACCCTGAAAGGAGTAGCAGCATCCTGGTATTTTGGTTTGCCTGCTAACTCTATCCCTGATTGGGACACCTTCGAAAGGATTTTCAGGAGTAAATACACAGTCCTGAAAACGCATGCCTCACTGATGAAAGGTCTTGGTTTGTTAAAGAAAGAAAAGAATGAGAAGGTATGTAGTTTCACGCAAAGATTTTCAACGTACTTAAGGAATTTTTCTGAAACTGACAGACCCTCAGATAGGGTCTTAATTGAATATTATACCTCAGCCCTAGGACCTGAGCTGGCCATGTTTGCCAAGATGAAAGCCAAACCTACATTGGTAGAGACTTATGAAGAGGCTGAAAGGGAAAGTGTAGAAGATTATCCTGATCTACCTGAAGATAAGACTACCGGAAGAAGAACCTTATTGTTGTCTCAGCCTAAAGATGGACAAGCACATGATTATCAGGGAATGATGAAAATGATGTAGAAACTATCCAACCGAATAATAGATCTGGAGAAAGAAAGAGAAGTTCATAAAACTTACAAACTCCACTACCAAAAAAAGGGGTATAACAACCAATGGAAAATACCTCCACCAAATTTACCATCAATAAACATAACGAAAGTAGGGGGGGATAATTTCTGTACTTTTCATCAACAACCTCATTCTGAAAAGAAGTGTCCTCAATGGCTAAATTCAATGACATTGGTGATGAATAAGCTGTTGGACCCTAAATTGACTAAGGACAGTGGTAAGGAGGAAAAGAAAAACCAGATCATAGAAAAACAAGATATTGATAACATGTTTTCATGGAATGGTGTCTCGTTGTTTGACACTGAAGAGAGTGCTCCTAAATCTGAATGCACATCTACAACAACGAAGGACATGGGTTTAACAATTGAATACAATGCAATAATCTTGAAGATTAAAAAATTACAGGAGAATGTCAAGAGACAAGTAGAAGTGAAGGTTGAGGACAAAACACTTAGAGCCAATACCCTCAACCAGGAGGCAGAGCCAATCACTGAGACTGTCAAGCCTGTAGAAGAACAGGTAGGTGTTAATGAGGGAGGCAATAAAGAAACTGAAGAGCTTAAGAGGGATATACCCACTCAAAATCAAGCAGGAGAAGAAGACATAGAACCAGGTTGGGAAGAAAAAGCTAACACCTCGCCTTTTCTTTTGACCCTAGAAATGTTGAATCATAATGTGCATAATTGCTTGGTAGATTCTGGATCAGCGGTGAATGTTATGCCACTGGAGATTTGCAAAAATATTAATGGACAGCCAGAGTCCACACCTTGTGAAGTCACGCAATTAGATAGCACAGGTGTCAAAGTAGTGGGAGAGATGAAAAATGTCCTCATTCGCTTTTCTGCAAACAACAAGATATGTCAATTTATTGACATTACGGTGGCTGACATACCAAGTGGATATGGACTTATTCTCAACCGAGATTGGTCTGCCAGGTTGAAAGGTTATTTCACTTCCGATTGGTCTCACTTATTGTTACCTCTCAAGGGTACCCCAAATCAGATAAAAATTTTGAGAGAGCCTTACATGAAGCATACTGTCACTAAGCTAGGGGAAAGTAATGAATCTGTTGAGTCTGTCCTGGGAAATTATCTAACCGAGCTTAAGCTAAGACATCATACCTCAAAAAGGGCCAATTCTATGATTGACACTCAGCCTGAGCTCCTTCAACTTCCTCAGGCTGAAAAGGATGACTATCGGATAGTAGACATGCGTTCAATTTCAAAAATAGCACAGCTAGACCATGGATAGATTTTCAGCCTACACTGCAGCCTAGCCCTTTAACTCATTGGACTGAAGATTTTTTAAGGGCGGGCCCACATTTTCTTTTCATTTTGTACATAAATAAATTGATTTGTTTTCTTTAATGCTTGATGTTATTTTCTTTGTTTATTGATTTGAGGCTGTTTTATTTTGATTTACTGCTTTGATATTGTTTTCTTTTAAGTTTAATGCTTGGTTGCTATTTCTTTGGTTTTGAATAAAGAATCAAACATTGGTTTCCATGGAGAACATCAAAATGTTTGGGAATGATAAACGTTTTTCGGGTCTCAGACTGTGTGTTGCTAAAAGAACTTCTTCCAGTTTAGCAGTTTTCTCGAATAAGCTCTGTGTGCATTGAAGTCCTGCTTAACCCCTGTGAAATAAACCGAATTCGAAGAGTCTGGAATACTATGTTGAGGCTCCATCCATGTCACACTTAAAATGTTCTAAGGAACGACAGCAGAAGACCCATGGAATGTGCTTACACACCTGGGATTCTATTATGAATTTGTAAGATGGATTATGGCTTGTATCAGTTCGATGAGTTTTGTAGTACTCATTAATGGAGCTGCTAGTCCTTTCTTCCATGCGGGAAGGGGTCTTCGACAAGGGTGTCCTCTTTCTCCCCTTTTGTTTCTTCTTGTTGCTGAAGGTCTCAGCTGCTTTATTTTGGCTTCAAAAGCGGAAGGGACTTTTCGTGGCACTGCCATTTCCCAGGTATTGTATATTACACACCTCCTTTTTGTTGATGATATTATGATTTTCACTAATGGGTCGAGACAGGATATTGATAAGGTGTCTGAAGGAATAACTCTTGTACAAGATGTTGCGGGAATGGTGATAAATATTGAAAAATCCACTATATCATGCTCGAACTTATCTGAGCAGGAGACACACAGAATTGCCCATCGTTTGCCCTTTAGAATTATGGATTTGGATGTTGGGATAAAGTATCTGGGTTTTTTTTTTAAACCGAACTCTTACCTGAAGGCAGATTGGCGATGTTTATTGACAAAATTGGAGAAAAGACTTCAAAGTTGGAGTCACAAATGGCTTTCTCGGGCTGGGAGACTGGTGCTGGTAAAATCTATTTTGGAAGCGATTCCCGTCTACTGGATGTCTCTTGCATGGCTGCCTAAGGGGATTCTTGAACAGATATGCAGGATGTGTTTTTCTTTCCTATGGAGAGGTAAGAATGATCATAGGGCTATGGTGTGGGTGAGGTGGGAGAAAATTGTTGTTCCCAAAGCTTTGGGAGGGTGGGGGTTAAAAAATATTTTCCTTTTTGCAAAGGCATTAGGAGCAAAAGTCTCATGGAGACTTATTCAAGTCTCTGGACTAGAGTGGTGTATCATAAATATATTGCTCCTTTGACTCTCATTGAGTGGATTCGGTTGGCAGACAAATTGTTCAGTGGTCTGGATAGAGGTGGTAAAACATTTTGATCTGGTTGGTTCTGGTTTGGTGTGGAGAATAGGTAATGGGAGAATGGTTCATATTGGGATTGATGCTCGGGTAGGCTATGGGAGGGATCGTGTCCTTCCTGAGGAGCTAAGATTACACTTGGAAGTAAGAGGGTGTCTTTTTATTGCTGATATTGAAGATCAGCAAAATTCTTCTTTATGGCATCAAGGCTGGATCAGTGCTCAGAGACTTGATATTCATGATGAACTGCAGGAGGCATGGGAGGGATATATAAGGCAGTTAAGGGTTACAAATGTCAGATTGACTAACAGGGATGATAAATTGGTTTGGGATTATCATCCTTCAGGGTGTTATACTCCTAAACATGGTTATATTCAGCTCAATGTGTTGGTTCATAATCGAGAATTGGTTTGGTGGTGGAAACAGCTGTGGAAGCTTAAATGTCCGGGTAAGGCCAAGTTACTCTTCTGGGCTATTTTGGAAAATAAAGCTCCAACATGGGACATTCTGCAAAAGAGATTTCTTGAAGGTCCAGGATTTTGTACGATGTGTTGGAAGGCTGAGGAAACTATTCATCATCTCTTTGTTCAATGTAGTTTTTCTCAAACTATATGGACTGAAGTGGGTAAACAGTTGGGTTTCATCGGGGGGTGGCAGGGAGATACTGTACTCCATGCTTTTCAAAGCTGGTGGTCGGGCCATAACTCTCTTCGAGCTGTTCCTTGTATCTTTGCTTGGGGGATTTGGATAACACGCAACAATATTATTTTTCAAGACAGTCGAATCTCCATGGAGTCTGTTGTGGCTCAAATTGTTGCAATTATTCATCATTTCAGGGACCCTGAGAAGCTCCTCAAGCATAGGCCTGTGCGGGAGGAACTGATTGACAAAGCTCTCCCTTGGGGCTTCTTTGATGGAGCATCTCAAGCTCGGCAATTGATATGTGGTGGGGGAGGAGTACTTTACAAATCTGAGTCTCATTATTTTCATTTCTCGGCTGGATTAGGGAGGGGATCAAACAACTATGCTGAATTAATGACACTCAGGCTTCTGCTTTTATTTGCTTTGGAACAGGGTTGTTTGTCTTTACAGGTTTTTGGTGACTCTATGCTCGTTATTGAATGGGAAAAAGAGACTGTTCAGTGCCATGTGATGATACTTTTACCTATTTTGGAGGAGGTGTTTCGCATAAAACAACAGTTTAATCATATTTCTTTTACTCATGTCTATAGGGAACGGAATGGGTTGGCTAATCAGTTATCCAAGGAAGCGACGCAGTGGCATTTAGACTATGGCATATGGAGGATATCTGTTCACTCTCACGAGGGTTCATACAGCTATTATCATAGGCCTTTTCATGAGGTAGTGGTGGATCAGCATGGAGCTTTGGCTCAGCTTTTGTGACCTGTCACCTACTCTTTTTTGGGTTTGATATACATCTATGTATCGAGCTGGCTGTGACAGTTTTAATT
Organism: Pseudotsuga menziesii; assembly: GCA_001517045.1. Lineage (NCBI taxonomy): Eukaryota > Viridiplantae > Streptophyta > Pinopsida > Pinales > Pinaceae > Pseudotsuga > Pseudotsuga menziesii. The sequence continues at coordinate 163,985 of LPNX010481366.1, forward strand.
TTGTTATGATGGGATTGATATTCTCCTATGTTTTGAGCTGATATGTATATATATTACAGTCTCGTGATAGTTTCTGTGACAGAATCCATATTGTGACCTGTCCTTTTCGTATCGAGCTGAATGCTTATATTTATGACTGGTTGGGACAGTTTGTATATTACAGGCTGGGATTATCGGACATTTCATGAACCTGTTATAGTTTTGATGTATCGATCTATGACAGCAAGTGACCTGTATGGGTTTATCGAGGTGAATTCTTATATATTTGACAGGCTGAGAGATAGCAAATATATGAATGGATATTCATATTTGCTGTGTTGTTTCTAGTTGACTTACAGGATGGGACAGATATGTAATTTTTTTTGGTTATGATCATATGAGACAGATAATATTTGACAATGTAGGGATCCTTAGTGATCCTATTACATGTGCAGATGTAATTTTGTTCTACTTTGAATAAAATTATGAATTTTTTCCGAGGAAAAAAAAAGAAGACCCATGGAAAGGAGCGAGGTGAACAGTATATTAAATATAAATGATCCCATGCCAATAAACGAATGCCAAAAGGAAAATAAGAGTAAAAAAAAACTCCTTTGAAAGCATCATACATCAAAGCAGATGCTGAATCATAAGTACTAAATTGCCGAAAGATCCTCTCCATCCGTGAGCTGAAACTTGAAGTACACCACTCACACAAAAGGACACTAGGGAATAGAGGATTCTGAATTAAAATTCAGTAAGAAAGGCATGCGGGAGAACTCATATGAAAAGGGACAAAAGTCCAAAAGCACAAAAAGTGCTAAGATGGCATAGGAACGAGGAACAAACGAATATTTCTGCTTACCGTGTGCTACAATCCTGTGGTGTCCAAGCTATCAGCTACCTGAAGACAAAGGTAATAATGAAACTCATCTTCTGGCCTCAACAGAGTTATCTGGACTTGAAAATCTTGGTTTCCACTCTCCCAAATTGGACTATTATCAATGATTGAAGGTACACACTTTCGGCATTCGAGAAATCCAGATAGCTGGAAGAATTCAATAGGATGCATTTGTTGTTAAACAATCTTTCACTCAAAGATTAATCACCCAGAGATCTAGGTTCATCAGGTAGTCACCAATTGTTGCGGCTGCAACTGTTCTCCCCAAATTTCTTAAATTTGGGTCCCCCTCCTCATAATTTAGAATTGTTTTAATCATTGGACCCTTGAGCCTTTTTTGGGCATGCTTTATTTTCGAATGACTTTGAAGATTGATTGTCAGCCTATTTAAAAGTGTTGTGTTTGAATTTCCTAATGGGTCGTGGATGTAAGTCTGTTTTGCTAGCCGAGGATAAATCAAATCTTGTGTTCTTTGAGTCCGCGGTTTCGGAAGTAAGTTGGTTTTTTAACCTTTGCTGATTTTCTTTTAAAGGCTTTCGAACACTTAATTTTTCTGTTAAATCGGCTTCTTTTGTCCTTTTCCCTTCCGTCATTGCGGCTCCTAAAGCGGCTTAGCGTCCGAAGCGAAAAGGGCTCTGACTGTCGATGTGTGTTGACCCTTTTCGTCGTGGACCCGTAGTTATTTCTCTTCCGCCGTTGTGGCTGGGAAAGTCATTCGGATTCCGATTTAATTGTCTTTCGACTTCCGACTAAAGCCTTTTCCCGCCCGCGTTTCGCTTGTCCGTAGCTTATGTCTCTTCCGCCGTTGCGGCTGGGAAAGCCATTTAGTGTCCGATGTAAAATGTCTTCTGACTTTCGATTGAGAGTCTTCCCGCCCTCAGGTCTCGTGTCCCTAAACCTTTTTGCTTCTGCCGTTGCGGCTCTTAAAGCATTTAGCCATCCGAAGTAAAAAGCACTCCGCTACCGATGCGTGTTGAGTTTTTCGTCGCGTGCCCGTAGTTGTGCCCCTTCCACCATTGCGGCTGGGAAAACCATTTGTCTTCCGATGTCATTACCCTTTTGATTCGCGATTGAGTTTTCCCTCCCTCCCGTCGCATGCCTATAGCCTTTACTCTTCCGTCGTAGCGGCTGGGCAAAGCTTTTGCTTCCGATGTCGGTTTCCTCCTGATTTCCACAGTTGGTGTTTTTATCATGATCCTGTAGGTGGATGAGGTGGTGGCATTGGCGTTTGTGAATGTTCTTATAACAGTCATGCACATGATTTTTCTTGATGCTTAGCCATTGTGGTTGATATAATTTAATGTGGTTTGATTTTCTTGAAAACACAGTCCCAATGAATGATTACTTGTTGTTTAATTGCAGGAGCATCCAAGAGATTTTTCTGACTACCGTAGGCGAGGATCAAACCGTAACCGGCAGGATCAAGCTGAGGAGAGTTGACAAAAGAGTAACAAGCAGAGTTTTTCTGAAATCAATGCGAGCTAAGAAAGGAAAAATAAAGACAAGGGTGAATCATTAGTAGCAGGGTCTGGGTTTTGAAAGATTCATCAGTTACTAAGTTGGTTCGGATTTATGAAGTACTCATAAATCTTAATCCGAAATGTAACGCATTATGTGAATCATGAGCATTCATGAGAAGACAAAGTTGTGAAACTAAAAAGTTTTGTGGTAGCCCAAAGGTCACCGAGGGGCAGCCCAAGAGTTTTGCCTGTAGTATAAGTATAGGAGAGTTAGATAGAAGAAGGGACTTTTTCCCTGGAAAAACTTGTACACCATTTGCTTGTAAGAGGAACTATTTCGTTTTACAATCAGAAACTGCAACTTTTGCCTGCTGGAGAAAGTGAAATGTGGAATGTATCAATGTGATTAAATGAACAATGTTGAAGGAGAACTATTTCGTTTTCATCTGTGTTTCATTAACTGTGAGAGCGTTTCAACTTCCTGAACCTATGTTCTTGTTTAAATGTTCTTCAGTATATTTTGTGATGTTTTCCACTATGAGTAATAAATGTTGTTCATAAAACAATTGTCTATCTAGTTGTTTAAATATCTGTAATTGTTTGTGTGTCTTGAAAGAAGTGTTAGCTAACTGTAATTCTTCATAATGCATGTACAAAATGTATTACTCACCAATGAATGATAATCCTGCTCCCTAGGGATAGTTTAGGTAGTTAGTTTATCTTCTTGTTGTACACGATTTGGATGCTTGTGAGCCTTAAGACGAGAGGTAAGAACCTGTGCATCACATTGTGACTGTTCCTTGCATCTTTATCACCTTGCATTGTTAATTAGGCACTTGCATTTCATATTTTAAGTCAAAATACAAAAAACTCGGTGGATCGGGCCGCAACTAATAAAGCCCTTTGTTTTGTACTTGACCTACAGTAGCCGGACCGCAAACCGGACAGATTCCCCATACCAAACAGTCACGGGCTAGTTGGGAACGTTGACTGGGGAGAATCCCTTACTGTTGTTTCCTGCGAATTTCCAGGCCTCGACACCATGCTAATGGTAGAGACAGAAGCTGTGAGATAAAGGAGGTAATCCTTGGTGTAATCAGGCGATTACAACACGGGTGTGTGTGTGATGGCGTGTTTGAGGTTTTCAAATGCTTGTTGGGCATAGTCATCCCAAAAAAAGGGTGTTCCTTTCCTAAGAAATCTCATGAAACCATGGGTTTTCTCCGCATAATTACACATGAAACGACACGGAAAGTTTGTCTTCCCTTGCAAAATCTGAAGTTATGTAAAGTTGGTGGGAGGTGGTAAGGATAAAATGGCCTCCACCTTAAGGGGATCAATGCAGATCTTGTCTTTTGAAACAATGAATCCAAGAAGTTGTCTGGCTTCAACATAAAAAATGCACTTGTGAGGATTAAGTCAGATATTATAGAGTTGACATCGTAGGAAAATCGTCGTTAAGTGGTCAATATGAAACTAACGACGGTGTGAATGGGTTGGTAGGTCATCGAGGTAATTTTCCACTATGTCTTTAATATCATGAAAGGCATATGACATGGCCCACTAGAATGTACCACCTGCATTCTTTAGGCCAAAAGGTAGCTTGTGATAAGTAAATGTGCCTGAAGGGAAGATGAAAGCAGTCTTAAGTTGGTCTGTTGGGAAAATCTCAATCTAATTGTAGCCAGAGAATCCATCCATGAATGAAAAGATGACACTACTGGCATAGTTATCGATAATTTGGTCAATAAAGGGAGTGGGGTAGTTGTCCTTGGGACAAGCTTTGTTTAAATTCCTATAATCAAAGCAGACTTTAATGGTTCCTTGTTTTTTCACAACATGAATGGTGTTAGAGACTTAATCTATCAAGGGAACAAGGTAAATAAAAATAGCTTTCAGGAGCTTTTCAATTTTTGCTTTGATAGTCGCACTATTACGAGGGTGCATTGGTTGGAGTTTCTGCTGGATAGGTTTTTCCCCAAGGTAAGTCTTGATTTCATGGACAACTATAATGGGGTCAATACCTGGCATTTCTTCATAGCTCCATGGAAATATGTCGTGAAATAATTTGAATAAGGCCTTATAAGATTCAATTTATTTAGGTGAGTAATTTTGGCCAATAAAAATGTGTTCCACGACACCGGGTTTCACTGAAATGTCAATGGGGATGGTAGCCGTAATGTTCACCGAATTTCCTTCAGTCATTGTACCTTGTGTTAGGCTGGGAGACTGAGGGTTTATTATAATATTTGGTGAAACAATAATCTCAAGTTTTTTGTCCACCGTATCCAAAGGAGGGAGGAAAGACGACCTGTGGTGGTAGTCTTCCCAAGGAAGCTCATCCAATCTCATGATTTCCATAATGGACTCATCGAAGGGGAAATTTGAAGGAGATAATATGATGATGGTGAAGAAGAGATTAGCCACAATGGTAGAGAATAAGAATGAGATGCCATAAAAGGATGGTCATCATATATATAGTAGAATCGGTCACCATCTGAATGGCATGGTACGTAGCCTCAGTCAGGTTGAGGGGCATCTGATCTCCAATCGAGTCAAGTTCCAACAAGTTTGTTGCAATCCAAGGATCGGATGAGTTGGAGAGGTGTAGAACCAAGGAAGAGATCATGTTCATCATGGCAGTAAGCGATGGGGAGTCAAGTGCCCAAAAGACTCTCATTAGAGATGAATATTTCAGGATTTCGACCCCTACACTCTTGTAACTAGGTGTAGCTTGCCCCAAAAGAGGGACATTATTTGTTGGGTGAGAGTTAATATCTAGTGAACATAAATCTAACTAATCCATCGTAATGACCTTCCCTTAATGGGGAAACTGTAGAACGCGGAAGACTAACGATGTTATGCAGGTCATGGAATAAAACCAATTTTGTCCCAGTAATAGATTGTAATCAAAAGGTGCATCATTTACTTCCACTTGAATAGAAACAGTTTGTCCTCCTAACTCAATTGCCAATGTTTGTAACAAGTCGTGTTGTTGAAATTCACGTCCTTCAAATTATTTCATTGTGGTGGGAGATTGGTTTATCTAGGGAGACCCAATGGCTCTCCTCCATGAGAGAGATATGACTCAATTTGGAGCTCCTTCATCTAGTACGGTTCGATGGATGCTTTCTTGGAAACATTGGTGTTAATTTGAAAGGTGATTTGGTGGAAATTCTCGTCTTGAGGTCATCTGTATTAAACATAATGACATTAGACGTATCTGGTTCAATCACTCCGATGGCCGATAATAGGTTTTAACATTGTGTAGGAAAATGTTGTAACAGTTTGAAGGATGGCATCGTACATGGGGCTTGGGACAAATCTTAAACGATGTTATAGTTTTGGGCAGCCCTAGCATTAGGGTTGAAATTGGCCTTTCGAATTGTACTTTTGGGTGGGCATGGAACCATATCCATAGAAGGTTTCTCAATAGTGAGAGGACCTTCATAAGTGGGAGTTTTGGGAACGGGGGATTTTTCAACAGTGTCTTTGGCCATCTACTTATATGGAGAGGATGAATATGTCTTTGTTATAGTAGTCAGACCAACTGTTTCACTATGCATCATAAGCACATGCGTGGTTGTAGATGATTATCCTTGTGGAGCGGTTTCTTGTTGAACAACAAGTTGTTGTTGTAGTGGCGGAAAGAGGTCGGTTAGGATGGCAAGTTGAGAGTTCCCTTTAAGGAATTTTTTAACTCCCTCATGAAGTGGTCGTTACCACACATTAAACATGGATACTTTGCCTTCTTCTTTGGGTTGGCATCAGTTGTTTCTTGGTTGGGTTTATTATCCAAATAGTTAGAAGACTTTTTGGATTTTCCTTTGGTCTTCTTCCTACCGTTGGTGTTTTGAGATGAGTTTGACTGAACGGAATTTACTTCAACAGTTTGAGAAGGAAGAGATGACTGCATGAATTTTTGACTAGCCTATTTTGAAGCTAGATTCAAGGTTGAAGGGCTCAAAGATCCAGTTGATTGGGATGTAGGTTGTGTTTGAATGAAACCAACCACATCATCAGCATGTGGTCCCAAGGTTGATCTAGTCGGGTCAAAGGTATGGCGAGGAGTGTTTTGAATTATTTCATACAACGTGCCAGATTGAGCATATATGAGGTCTAGATATTGGGCATGTGAAATGGCTTGTTCTTCAATAACATCTCCACCCATAGCTACGTCCTTGGCGATGATGGGAAATAATGATTTAGTGAACCAATAGGCAAGTAACTGGTCAAAAATGGGATCTTTTATTAATCTACGCCTCCTCCTCCACTCGTGAATATGATCGGAAATATGGGTAGAGGTGGACTGTCGAAGATAATTTAAAAGATATGTCATGGTTTCATAGCGGATTGGTAATTGAAAATGCATTCAAAACGCCATGGCCAACAATCAAAAGTCTGTAAAAGAATGTGATGGTAATTCAAAGTACCATTTAGCGATGGATCTGGTGAGGGTACTTTGAAAGAGTCTCAAACTGATAGAATCATCCATGAGAGAGATGGAGGAACACTGCAAATTTAGGTATGTATGAAGGTAATTTAATAGAATCAGTGGACACAAAGGATCATGTTGTATGGGATCATTATTCAAATGTGACATTTCTGGTAGATCGAGCGTAGCCAGAAATGGTAATTGTCGATTTGGTTGTGGATATTGGTAGTATAGATATGGCATTTGTGTACCAGTATGACCACAAACAGATTGGTGGTAAGGTGCATATGATGGTCCTCCTGTAGAGGGCTGATTATGTGGTGGTGGGCCTCCAAGTGATCCTCCTAGTGGTCTTTCAGGTGTTCCTCTAGGTGGTCCTCCCAATGATCCTCCAGGTGGGAATCCTCGTGGTCCTCTAGGTGGTCCTCCCAATGATCCTCCAGGTGGGCATCCTCGTGGTCCTCCAGGTGATCCTCCAGATGGTTTTTCAGGAAGTCTTCTAGGTGATCCTATGGGTGGTCCACCAGGTGTGGGGGCATGTGTCAAGTTAGGTTGTCCCCATGAGGTATTCATATTTCTGAGGTAGGGAATTCCTAGATAAACGTTTCTTGGGGAAACAGGTTGGTAAACTTAATTTAGAATTGTATGTTGGTTCCTTGGATAAGAACAACCCCATGTGAGTTGACTAGACATGGGTTGGACCCATGATGGTTGGATCATGACTAGAAGATGGATAAATACACTTCTAGCCATGGCATGGCCAATAAATATGGGTTGTGCCATAACAACACTTTGCCCGATGGTTGGAACTTTCCTTACTACCGTCAAAGTAGAATGGGTTGAGGATTCCCCCCCAATAACTAGAGTTGAAGGAGAGCTTGAACCCATCAATAGGTTTTGCAAAGGTATGGTTGTGACAGAGGGATGACCCGGATCATAAGAAACCACACTTTGCACCGGTATTCCTGAAGCAGTAACAACATAATATCGAGTAGGAGTGTGGTATTTAGGATTGACTACATTTGAAGTAGAAGGTAGAGGAGGTAAACTCTAGTATCTCACATTATCCCCCAACATATGTAAGTGAGATACAATATTGTGAACTCAAAAAATTCATCATTTGAGAGAAACATTATAGACTTTGGAGGTGGGTTGGAACATATGACAGAGTTGAAGTACCATATTCGAAAATAGTTTTTCCTAAGGAAGTGTCCCAAAATGGAGCAGTTGGACCAAATTCAGATGCTACAGGATCATCTGGAAATTGGGAGAATACCTGATCATGTGCCCTGAAATATCATTCAAGTGGGAAATGAAAATTTGAGTCACGCGAAGAAGGTTGTTGAACCACTACCGGAGTAGGGTAGATAGATTTTATGTTAAAGTATTGTAACTTTGAAAGATATTTTAGTTGTACTAATTGTATTCCTCCTTTAGGAGATGTATCTAATGTGATTAAGTCATTGAAAGAATCAACATAAACCTCTGAATGTAATTCGGTTCAATAGTACCCATGTGTCATTATAATAAATATTATTTTGTTATGTTACTATAAAAGTCGGCCCTTCTAGGTTTAGGTCAAGTCAAGAGTCGAATATTAATAGGGCAACACCCCCTTCATTTGTACACACTTCACTCAAGCCAGTTTGCAAGAGAGAGAAGGACAAGTGTGCCAAAAAGAAAGAGGAGAAGTTGTATTGGGGGTTTACACTATTCTGGTTGAGTTCTATTTTGAGGAAGTTTTGCGGGGTTTTATCCCTTGTGGTTTCCGAAAGCAAAATCTTTGTGTTATTTTTGTTGTTATGCTTGTTGTTCTTTCATTGATCCTACTATTGTAAATTGTTTTAGAATATCATTTAAGCAATTAAGAAAACTTAACATGGAATCAGAGCCACCCTGAAAGGAGACATTGTACAGGTAGGGTTTGTTATTTCAAACAAATCCCTCAACATATCAACCAGAAAAGAGGGCTCACTCAACTCGCCTCGGGAGGGTGCATCTTTCTATGAAAATAGAAATGAATTATGAGAAGTTTCAATTTTGGACCAGACACTACTGTCGGGAAGAACAAGGGATTCAGTTTTCTTAAGATGCCATCATCAATCTCAGAAAAAGCAAGATATAGTCTAGCTCGCCTTGGGAAGGCACATATTTTCCATCACTCATCCCTACTAGTGATCTCAACTGGAAATTTAAGGTTCTCCATTAAACCATATGTCATCCCGAAGAAGGTCATCCATAAGCAATATTGATCAAGTAAGTATTACTTCTTATAATTCCATTTGAAGTTTTCATTCTGTTAAAAGATATCAAAAAGTACCAAGCTAGATGATAAGCTTGAGGGTGTTGAAAACTTCAGATCATGGAAGTATCATATCATTCTCATCCTAGAATAAAATGATCTAGAAGGATTTATAAAGGAGAAAGGTGCAGAACTAGAAGGAGATGAAGCTAAGGCCAAATACAAGAAGGATATGATCAAGGATAAGAGGATCATAACTAACTCCATCAAAGATTACTTGATTCCTCAAGTTTCTTCAAGGAGGACACCAAAGGAAATGTTTGATGCTATGTTAGACTTATTTGAAGGAAGAAATATCAATAGAAATATGACCTTGAGGAATCACCTCAAAAGTGTAAAGGCTCAAAATTCAGAACCCATGCAATCATACTTCACAAGAGTGTCTCAAATCAAGGAGCAGTTGGAAGCTATTGGTGATATGGGTGAAGAAGCAGAAATTATAATGATCACCTTGAATGGTTTTCCAAGAGACTGGGAATCCTTTATTCAAGGAATATGTTCAAGAAGAAGGTTGACTAAGTTCCGACAGTTATGGGAAGAATGTGTACAAGAAGAAGAAATAATAACAACCAAACAAGAGAAGTTAAATGAAAATGAGGATCAAGATTTAGCAGTCCATACCAAAGGCAAGAACAAGAGGAAGAGTTATGACCATCCTCCCAAAAAATCTCAAGGGTTTAAAAAGTCCAAGAAATACTTCTCAAATTATGAATGCTTCATTTGTCACAAGATGGGACAGATTGCTATAAATTGTCCCATGAAGGCAGAAAAAGTCAAGAAGAAGAACAAAATATTCCAGGCCCATGCTGCTGAAGTCATTAAACAAAAAGATGAGAAAAGAACTAAAGAAAATGAATATTCATGTGAAGAATATGTCTATATCTTTTCACTCATAGGTTAAGTCTCACTAGGGAATGACACCTGGGTAGTAGATAGTAGTTCCTCCAAGTACATGACAGGTTACAAGGACTCACTCTCGTGTCTTATACATAAGGAGTCCCCACACAAGGTAATGTGTGAAGATGATTATCAATATCCCATAAAAGGAATGGAAGAATCCTCCTTTAAGTTGGACTCTGGAAATTCCATGATGATGAAGGATGTCCTGTATATCCCGGGATTAAAGAATAATCTTCTTTCTATCTCAGTCGTAGATAAGAAAGGTTTCAAAGTTGATTTTATAGATGGTGAAGTCCTCATGTGGACAGAAGGAGAAACTATAGATGATGCAATAGTGATTGGAGTTGAAGGAGGAGGACTCTACATATTAAAGGGACATGTAGATTTAGCATTTATGACTAGTAGGATAATCCCACCTAAGCTATGCCACAAAATACTTGCTCATGTGCATTACAAAGTATTATCAATTGTGAGCAAGGTTGTGATAGGTTTACCAGAGATTCAAATAATTCATGAAGGGGTGTGCAAAGGATGTGCACAAGGAAAGAATACTAAGAACCCTTATCCAAATAGTGACAACAAAGAAAAATGGATCTTAGACATTATTCATTCAAATGAATGCGGGCCAATGCAAACTAATTCATTAAGCGGGTATGTTTACTATGCTTCCTTTATTGATGACTAGTCCTGCAAAACTTGGATCTACTTATTGACAAAGAAGGATGAAGTGTTTGAAAACTTCAAAGAGTTTAAGTCTCTTGTAGAAAACCTCTCTGAAAAGAGGATCAAGATATTAAGATCAGAGAATGGAGGAGAATTCACATCAAGTGAATTCAATGAGTACTGCAAAGAAGCTGAAATTAAGAGGGAGCTCACCATTCCCTACAATCCACAACAAAACGGTGTGGCAAAAATAAAGAATAGATTTATCATGGAAGCTATAAAAGCTATGATCCATGATCAAGATCTACCAATGTACCTATGGGAAGAAGCAGACGGAACAACAGCATATGTACATAATAGAATCTCCCACAATACGCTTGGGAATAAGACTCCAGAAGAGATGTTTACAGGAGAAAATACTGAAGTTGGTCACCTAAAAATACTTGGTTGTCCGATATACATAGACATTCCCAAGGAGAAAAGATCAAAGCTAGACCCTTCAAGAAAGAAGGGATTGTTTGTAGGATATATTGAGCAATCAAAAGCTTACCGAATCTATATCCCAGGATATCGTCAAATTGAACTAAGCATAGATGTTACTTTTGATGAAGATACAGCTTTCAGAAAACCAAGGAAATACAAGGAAGAAGAAGAGGAGCATGAAACTCCCACAACTAGAGAAGGTTCTAAACCAGTCAAAAATGAGGAGGAAGAACAGATGCTTGAGGATCATGACACAAAAAAACCTCAGAGACCTGGAGAATTTCCCAGTGAAATTATCTCACGCAAAAGAAGGCCTACCTACGCAAGAGAAGTATTTGAAGAAGCAAAAAGACATGGTGTCCCAAAAGGAACCATAAGAGAAAGAAATAATCCAAAGCCATACCCTAGTTATGTGGCTTTAAAATGCGATCTCGTTGACAAAGAACCTACATGTTTTGAAGAAGCAATAAAGCAGAAGGAATGGGTAGATTCCATAGTCAAGGAATACCAAACCATTATAAAGAACAATGTATGGGAAACAGTACCAAGACCAAATAACAAGTCAGTGGTATCCTTGAAATGATCTACAAGACAAAGCATTCACTAGATGGTAGTATAGATAAGTACAAGGCGATATTCATAGCTCATGGATTCTCCCAGAAGGAAGGAATTTACTATTAGGAGACATTTGCACTAGTATCTAAGTACACCTCGATTAGAACTATCCTTTCCTTGGCATCCAAAATGAAGAGGAAGTTACACAAGATGGATGTAAAGAAATCCTTCCTAAATGGTTTGATATAAGAAAAAGTATATATCGAACAACCGCAAGGTTTTGAGATAGATAATCAGAAAACTCATGTATGCAGACTCAAGAAGGCATTGTATGGGTTAAAGAAAGCACCTAGAACATGGTATGGAAGAATTGATGGATTCCTGATAAGTTTGGGATTTACCAAGAGTAAAGCATATTCCAAACTCTACTGTAAATTTGACGGTGATGGACTTATGATATTACTACTATATGTAGATGATCTATTCTTGACAGGTGAAGATAACCCCATCAACGAAGGTAAGAAGAGGCTCATTGTAGAATTTGAGATGAAAGACCTTGAAATGATCCACTACTTTCTAGGTCTTGAAGTATGGCAGTATCCAAACAAGATTTTCTTAAACCAAGGAAAATATGCGGTAGAGATCCTAAAGAGATTTGAGATGATAGATTGCAAGGATATGACTACTCTAATGACAATAAATTTGAAGCTATTGAATGATAAATCTTTGGAAACAATATATGCCACCTTATATAGACCAATTATTGGTTCTCTAATGTAATTAACCAGTACAAGACCAGAGATATGTTTTCTTGTAAACACTCTAAGTCAATATATGGTGAATCTCAGACATATTTACCTAGTAGGAGCAAAACATGTGCTGAGGTACCTAAAGGGAACTTTAGACTATGGTCTCATATATGCATCAAATGGTGAGATCAGGTTACATGGATTTACAGATTCAGATTGGGAAGGAAGTGCTGAAGATAGAAAGAGAACTTCAGGATGTTGTTCTAGTTTGGGATCATGAATGATCTCATGGTTCAATAGAAAGCAATCTAGTATTGCACTTAGCAAGACAGAAGCTCAATACATTGCAACACGCTCAGCTTGTAGTGAAGTAGTATGGATTCTCAAGATGTTGATAGGATTAGTTGATGTAGAAATAGATGTGACTGATATCCATTGTGATAATAAGAGTTGTATTAAGATGACATAAAACCTAATGTTTCATGATAAGTCGAAACATATCGAAGTTAGATATCATTACATATGGGATATGGTACAAAAGGGAGATATAAATCTTAAGTATGTTCATACAGAGGAACAAGTGGCAAATGCGTTGACTAAACCTCTGTATTGTGTAAAGTTTGAATGCTTTCGAGACAATCTTGGTGTAGTACGAAAGGACCTCCCTCAAAAAAGGGAGGGAATAAGATGGTAGAAGGTTGCAGCGATGTGGTAGCTCAGCCTAGGGTAGGGTAAGTCTAGATAGGCTTGTTGGCCTAAAAGGGTTAGTAAGTCATACGAGGCTTATTGATCCTAGGGGGTTTAGTATGTCTGGCTAGGCTTGTTTATCCTGAAAGGGTTAGTAAGCCATACAAGGCTTGTTGATCCCTAGGGAGATCCACTTATCTTACTAGTCTTGTTGACTCAAAAGGGTTAGACAAAATGTTGAGATGGATCTACCAGAGAACCCACCGAGGTGTTGCTCCAAGATGGTCAGTGGGAAATAGGTAGTATCAGTATTCCTATATTGACGTGGTAGGTTCAGTATTCTCATACTGATGTTCAATATTTCATACTAATGTTGTTGTGATGTTGATGAGACAGTTTTAGAATCTCTATACCGATGACAATGATGTTCCAACATCTCTATGTTGGTGATGCAAACGATGATCTAGCAGTTATCGATGGTGTTGCTTTAGCACTAATATGTTAATGATGTTGTTGGTGTATTTACATATTGATGTTGCAGATGATGCTTCAATATTTACATACTGATGTTGCAGATGATGTTTCAATATTTACATACTGATTTTGCAGATGATGATTCAATATTTACATATTGATGCTACAAATGATGATCCAGTATTTACACAATAATGTTGTAGACGATTATTTGGTATTTGCATACTGATGTTGTAGATGATGATCCAGTATTTATAGAATGATGTTGCAAATGATGATGATAATGATGAAGAAGAAGATTCATTCACATACTGATGCAGTTCCAGATTGATGATGAAGATGCATGATGGTATTCCAAAGCTTCCTATGACATATAGAGACTCACCAAATAGATGTACAGTTGTGGTAGTGGTTGCGACCTTTGTTGAATACCTTCCTAGTTAAGAGGGAGTGTTAAAGTATTATAACTTCGTAAGATATTCCAGCTGTACTAATTGTATTACTCCTTTAGGAGATGTATCTGATGTGATTGAGTCATTGAAAGAATCAATGTAAACCTTTGGATGTAAGTTGGGGCAATAGTAACCATGTGTCATTATAATAAATATTATTTTGGTGTCTTGCTAGAAAATTCAGCCCTGTTAGTTAGACAAGTTGGCCTTGCTAGGTTTAGGTCAAGTCAAGAGTCAAATATAAATAATGAGGCACCCCCTTCATTTGTACACACTTTACTCAAGCAAGTTTGCAAGGGAGAGAAGGACAAGTGCGCCAGATAGAAAGAGGAGAAGTTGTCTTGGGTTTTACACTACTCTGGTTGAGTTCTATACTGAGGAAGTTTTGTGTGGTTTTATCCCTTGTGGTTTCCCCGAGGAAAATATTTGTGTTCTTTGTATTGCTGTGATTGTTGTTCTTTAAATGATCCTACTATTGTAAATTGTTTTAGAATAACATCGAAGCAATTAAGAAAACTTAACATTTTCAAGGGGAGAATAATCTCCTTCGGATTCAGTAACCGGTGTACCTTCTGTATGCGGATCAACCATAACAAGTTGGTCCATGGTTGCCCCTTCGCTTCCCTCTCTGGCGAGGGGATATTCATGTGGTAAACCTAACTGGCTGCGAGATATCCTCACAAGTTGCTCAACCATAATGTTTGGACAAAGTTTGACTCTAATTTTTTTATAATAAAAAATACACTCACAAAAAGTACTACACTAGTTAAGGCCACAAGCAGACTTAGGTGATAGGGGGGTTAAGTGAGAAGGATCCTCACCAAGAGTGTGAAGTCATCACAACTCGCTATATACTGCATGGTCCAATAGTAAAACGCGACAAGGAGGATTGGGATCGTACCCTTACCTAAATACCTGACTACTTGGATGGTACATGCATAGTATCTCCCCGAGTGCTATTCTCGGTGTATTGCTTCGATAAGATGGCCAATGGATTTACTCAGTTGGTTCCAGGTTCCTAGAGGGGTCGCCAGATATACTCAAGGTATGTGGGAGATCAAATCCATGCTAGTGTTGTATAATGAACAATTTTGTGAAAGGGGCCTTTCGATATACCTCTAGGGTATGTGAAAAGTCGTTCGATATACCGATTAGTACATGGAAGAACCACACAGTCCCCGGGATGCAGTGCAGGAAATAAATTACAACTCATATGTTTTATAGACGTCGGAACATGTCTTCTAACCTATCACTCAAGTTTCTAAGATATTGTAATCTTAAGCTACTTCTTGAATTTATCTCGAATGGTTAATGGACTTATAGAGTGTGGACCGACTGTAAAACTTATGCAAGGTTTAAATGATGCAAGTCTTATTTTCTATGAGATCTAATTAAGGCAAAGAGAGAGATATTTTTGTTCCTTTCAGAAATAAACTGAAGTACAACACTAAATCATTACTCCTCCTTTTCAAGCCAAAAGACATACAATCATACTCTTTGAATCGACCCAAGAAATCAAAATAACACTTAGCAAACTATCTTTTTGTTTTTTCATTCTTTTTAGAATTAGAATATGAAAGTAAGGCTTAAAAATGAAAAAGAATGAGCTTTCTTTTGAATTCCAAACGTTGCATTTTCAAGCATAGAAACAAAGATTATGTGTAATGTACCAAAGACAATTCTTTCACTTTGTTTTCACTCTCATAATTTAAACAACAACTCACCATTTATACCAAAGTAATGGAATTTGGAAGAAAGTCACCCAACAATATGAGATTCACTCGATCTAAGCCAAACTCATACATATGTTATTTCACCAACAACACACTTTTCATGAAATAAAAAGACTTGAAATAGTACAAGGTAAGGTTGTCAGAGAGTCACAAGACAAGCTGCTATGAGCAGGGATCAAAGATACCCTAAAACTCAAGAAACTTCTTAACTACAAGAACTCAGCGAAACCAATGCAAGCTTTAAATCTCATTGAGTTTTAGTCAAGAAAGGCATTAACAGGTTTGGAGAGACTCAGACTAAGACTTTGAGAGATCTCTGAGAGACACCTGAACCAAATAGGGGCAGGGGATGGGTCGTACTGAAAAAATTTACAGATCGACGCTACTTGTTGTGTAACACAACAATTCTGGGAATGTCAATCTGTTTGAATAATGTGCCCAGGTGCGTCCTTGATGTCTATTAGGTCATGTGCAAAGTGTGTCTGTTACAGGAGACTCTCTGTGGCGAAAGGTAGGGTGCGTCAAGACATGTAATTTGTTTTTTGGAAAATACCATAAAAACAAGCTCAAGCACTCAAAACCACTCATAGACACAAGGGGATCAAGAAACTAACAACCAAGCATAATGAAGTAATAGCTAAGAACAACTCAATGTAAGTGAAAGAGATTGGAGACAATCCCCATTATGGTCTCCAATTTTGTTTGATGGATTAGTCCCTACCACGGATGCTAGTGGACCTCCCAAATCTATACTACACAGATCTAGAAAAAAGAACCACAAATGTATATCATTAGAGGAAATTTCATCTCAAAATGGGCCTCCTAAGGAAAATAATAAAATAATAAAATAATATTTATTAATTTTGGAGGAAGAAAGTAAAAAACTACTTTTTTTTTCATATTTCGACATATCTCCCTGTGTTTTTACTCAAATTTTGATCAGGAGAGGTCGTTGGATGCAGAATTAAATTCTACATCCAACAAGTACCCACACTACTTACTTTTGACGGACCTCGCTACTCCAAAAACAAGAAATACCTGAAAAACGTGATGATGATGTCATCATCATGTTTTTCGGGTATTTCTTGTTTTTGGGGTGGCGGGGTCCGTCAAAAGTATGCATAGTGGGTACTTGTTGGATGCGGAATTTAATTCTGCATCCAGGGAGCTCTCCCGCTTGAAATTTTAGTAAAGCTATAGGTAGATCTGTCGAAAATACGAACAAAAAAAAATAGTTTTTTTATGATACCTATCCCCAAATTTATATTAAAAAAATGTTTAAGACCTATGCGGTATTTAAAATTTAAAGCAATTTCATTGGCTAACACATGATGACATGGAATTTGAATTAGGGTTGAAAGGCCCATTTTGAGTTGAAATTTCCTTTAATGCATTTGACCTAGATCAATCAAATAACAACAAAGAGGTAGGATAAGGAAAGCTTACCTTTTATTCTAAAGTTTGTCCTTGCCTTTTTTGCATGAATACAATCCAACTTTGTATGCACTAGTACCTGCAATCAATTAAATACAAACAAGATACAAGTTGATAGAACTAGTGATAATGAGATGGATCTAACAAAATAGCCAAGGAGACTAGATATAATTAGATTAACACAATCATATTATGGGAAATAAATATATCATTTGTATTAATAGCAATGAAGGAAATGATACAACCGTCAAGGCCTTGGCCTTGTATCCTCTTCCCGACAATATCCTTCCACCAACAAGTCACACTTACAAAGAGGTGAATAAAATCACTCTAATGAAAGTTTGAACCAAATCCTCCAACATATACCTACTCTAGCCTTTATCCCCTTAACCCATAACCCATAGCTTGAATTTATAGGACAATATGGATAAGAGGAGTTGAGAAGATTATGGAGGATGGATGAGATACGATCCCAACAAAGGTGGAAGTCAAGCCAAATCTAGTGTTATATGGATGCTGGATTATCCAAATGAGATCTCGATCTAGAAACTTCTCGAAACCCCCTTTTTTTCCCATTCAAAGGTCATCGTATTTTGTAAGTATAGCAATTGGCGTCTAGATAGGTCAATGCACCTTGCAATTGAGGAAAAAGGTGTGGAGGACGCTTGTTGCAAAGAAGGAAAAACATGACAATGGAGATCAACGCATCTTGCTAAGCAAGCAAAACACGTTGATGCCACAAGGTGAAGCAACTTTATAGCGGAGGAAACAAGGACCCATCCATTTGCTAATTGACTTTGGGGACTAAGAAAATACGGTATTACAAGATTGGTCACGCTAAAGAAAATTCCATGTAACACTATACAAGTTCAAATTCTCCTTATTATTGCATCAGATCATATACCAATATGTTTGGTTATTGAAGAACTAGAAAACAAAGGCCATATCCCCTTCTGATTCAATCCTCTATGGTTAAATCAAGAGGAAGTGTAAATGATTGAAAGTACATGGAATATGTTTGTTAAGGTTTCCCCCTCGTATATTTGGGTAACCAAGCTTCATGTAGTGAAATAAAAACCAAAGAAGTGGGTGAAAATCATTATGAATCCCTGCAAAAAGAATAAAATTGCAGCAAGAATTAGGCTCTTTTCAAGATCTGATGGAATCAATAGAGGTCACTTGAGAGCTATTGCAAAGAGAACAATAAATAAGTTTGAAGTTGGGTGAGGCTTATCATCATGAAGAAGAAAGTTGGTAATTAAAATTGTGTGCTTTGTGGTTGGGGTCTGTTGATAAAAATACCACGTTTTCCATAATCAAACAAAAATTAGGCTTCATGATAATGCAGTTCATGAATTTCAGAGTGAGGATGGGAAAAGTGTCTCTAGTCTCTCTAATATTCAGTAGGAGGCTTTCAAGCACTCTAAAAATATCTACACAAATCAAGGGGAAGAATATTCTCCTTATAAAGATGATTTACTAGAAAATTTTCTAAATCTGGTTACTAATGCTAAAAAGAATTTGTTGAATGATTATATTATAGAAACAGAGGAATTTGTAGCAGATTGTGGGCTAGGAGTCGACCAGTCCCCTGGACCGGGCATATTTACAATCCATATTTATAAATACTGTTGGTCTAATATCAAGGCTTATCTTGTTAAAATGTTGAATTTGACTAAAGGCAGAGAAAGAATTGGAGGAGCAATGAATTCTCTTCTGGTTCTGATTCCAAAAGAAGCTCGGACATTGTCCCTTGCTTGCTTTTCTCGTATTTCTCTTTGCAATTCATCTAACAAATTTTTAGTTGATTGTTTAAAACCTCTTCTTCCTTAATTAATTTCAAAAGGTCAAGGGGGGTTTTTTGAGAAAAGACATATTGGGGATTATATAGTGTTGATCCAAGAAGTGATTCATCCCAGTGTGACTAGGAAGAGCGAGGAATTGATATTAAATTGGATATGCTTAATGCTTTTGATAGAGTTCATGACATTTTCCTCTTTGAAGTTCTTGCAAGATTTGGTTTCTCTCCTATTTTTATAAAGTGGATAAAATCTTGTATCATTCCACCCTAGATTGATCCTTTGATAAATGGAAGACTGCCATCCTTCATTCAGGCCTTAAAAGGACTCTGACATGGATTCCCTTTGTCCCCTTTTCTTTATATTTTAATGGAAGAAACGTAGGGAATGAAGCTTCTTAAATAATTGATGAAGGGAGGATCCATGGAATTTATATTGCCATGGGGATAAAGTCTGTAAAGAATGCCCAATTTGCATATGATACAATGATGTTAGGTGGTGTTTATGTTATTACTGTAAGCAAATTCAGGAAGTATTTATATCAATTTGTGCATGCCTCAGGTGGAGAGATAAATAAGGGAAAGTGTAAAATCTATGGTTGGAATGTCCCCCCTCAACTTTTGCGTAGTATAGTGAGAGAAATACGATTTACCAATAACTCGAGTTGAATTTCCTTCAAGTATCTTAGCATTCCCATAGTTCAAAAAAGAAGTAAAAGTGTGGAGTGGGAAGCAATTTTCCAAAAAATAAAGATAAAATCCTTAGTTGGGGGATGATATGGATAAATCATGTTGTTAAAGTGTCCTTAATCAGGTCCATGATTTCTTCTCTTCCTCTATTTCAATGTTCATCTCTTTTAGCTCCAATAGGAATAATGCAAAATTTAGACTATTATTTAAAATTTGTTTGTGTCCAAGAGGGAAAAACCAATCAAAAGAAAATTCACTTGATAAAGTGGAGCACAACCAAAGCTCCAAAAGGGCATGGGGTGTGTTGAGGCCTGGAAAATCGCAGGCGGTAACAGTAAAGGATTCTCCCCAATCAGCGTTCCCAACTAGCCCGCTGACTGTTTGGTATAGGGAATCCGTCCGGTTTGCGGTCCGGCTACCGTAGGTCAAAG